>DWDU01003400.1:0-11641 GCA_018245575.1 Jemadia suekentonmiller
TGGTGAAACGTGGGAGTGTTCTACACTCCTCTGCCTACCTCTTCGGGGATTACAGGCGTGATGTTACGTTTTATATTATGATGTATATAAGTGTTATGTATGTATATGTGTATTACGTGTATATGTGTAATGTATGTGTTGTGAGGGAAGCCCACAGTTGCCTTGATGCCACGCACTTTTGATGCTTGGGAGAATGCACATAATGACCTAGGTACTTTCTGTGATCTTTCCAAAGCATTCGACTGTGTAGAACATAAAACTCTGTTGTTAAAGTTAGAACATTATGGTATACGGGGATTATCTCTTCAACTGCTCAGTTCTCATTTATAAAATAGTGTACAACATGTACAAGTGAAAGTATTCAAATCTTCGGGCTCCTATATGAAGGTAGATGTTCTTTCAGGCTCTATTTTAGGTCCGTTTTTGTTTTTAGTATATATGATAATCGATCTACCCCTCTCAATACAAACTTTATGTAGGTAATAATTTTGCAGACAACATATCTTTGATATTTAAAGTAAAAAAGCAAACCGGTAAGACCAATAACATAAATAAGGCTCTTTAAAGAATGCATAGTTGGTTTAGGGCAAACAATCTAGTCTGAAACAACAAAAAAACTAAATGCGTCAGGTTCACTTTGCCCAATATAAAGAAGCTGAAGATGAATGTTATCATAAGCAATGAGCACCTCGAATTCCTGGAATACACAATTTTTTGAGGGATAAATATAGATTCTAAATTGCAGTGGAGCGATCACATATCTACTTTATCTAGTGAACTTACTTTTGGAGAAAGAAAATCAGACAACTTACTCATATAGCCACTGCTAGTCTCGTTTACTTTAGTTACTTTCACAGTATAATGTAATATGGTATTTTACTGTGGGGTAATGCAAGTACTGCAAGTATCGACGCCATTTTTTTCTACAAAAGAGACCAATAAGAGCTATTTACGATCTTCGATTTCGCGAGTTCCTACGAGAACTGTTTAAATCCATTACAATTTTGACTGTGCCTAGCTAGTATATTTCTGATAATATTATTTATACAAGAAATAATTATTTAACTTTGGTAAAGAATAATAGTAGAGGGAATTATAATACCAGAAATATTATTATTATTTTAAAAGATGCATAAGCACCTCTATGGAGTTTCTTTCGCCGCTTCTATTTCAAAGCGAGGCGATTTGCCGAAGCGGTGGTAATTTCATTTTGAGGTACAAAAAGTGTTTTAAGGAAATTTTGAATAAATCACATTTGAATTTGAATTCACATTACCACAGAGGCATAGCAAAGCATAGCGACATATACATACTAATACTTTAACAGCATATTGAGTCCTATTTGAATTATCTAACGCGAAAGTTTGTATAGTACTGTCTTCGTCGGCTATCCCTAGCAATTACCTGTATTTGGTGACCTAACGATAGGGTAGTACAGAGGGTAAAATGTCACGGGTCCTCTGCCTGAGGGGCCCCTCCACTCGTAAGCTCAGCAGGACTCTAAATTAGTAAAACGAAACTGACTTCTGACACTGACGTAAAAGTGGCGACTTCTGCCTATTACGATCCTGCAATATAAGTTACCTGAAAATCAAATAATTAACATAGCACTTGCTGAACATCTTTACATTGATGGAGGTCCCTGTCTGACGAATATCTATATATCTGACGAATATTTATATATCTATATATCTGAATATATCTGACGTCTATCTAAAGTATATGGTATATCTAAAGTCTATTATGGCCAAGTGGATAACTAAAAATGTACTAATAATTTTAAAATTTTATGTTTTTTAAGCAACCATTGAAAATGTTTTAACACTCAATGGTTAATAAGGTAAAGCGATTGGTTTCGCAGAAATGTAACTGGTGTAAAATAAATTCGATGTAAGATTAATGTTAATATGGCGTAAGTGTAACATGGTTTAGTAAGTACTAAATATTTTGGACTGCGGTCCCATATTGCCAATACTGTAATTTATGAACGTTATTTTAATAAAGAACTTGTTGTCATCTTGATTATATCTTTTATTTATGTTGGTATTCCTTGATTTTAATATTGTAAAGAAAAAAAATCTTTAAAAAACAAGTTTCATTGTTTTTCAACGGTGATAGAAATAAAAGGAAACCTAAGCATGACTTTGGAGTAATTCAAAGACCCCGAGGCATCAACATGGTGGATGATGATCTTAATCATTCTCGTTCCGCAATAAGAGTGAAATGGAAACTCCGTAATGGAACTATAAATGAGTTAACGATTACCTACAATGAATTTCAACAATTTCTGAAGCACGAACATAAATTCCTCAACATGTTTGTTTTGTGTGGAAATCATTTCTACAACACCCAGCTGAGCGTTTAGGGCCACAAACCAATTGACCATCAGCAATTGTCAATCTGATGTCAGATCATGTATATAGTCGTAGCTACGTGTATGTACGAAGTCATATTCGTTTTGATCAGTAGACATATTAAGTGCCATAAAAGTGAATCACAGTGAGATTGATTTTTAATTTGTGGCATTTTTCGCTACGCCGATTGAACCACTAGGAAAATGAAGCCCTTGGAATGTTGTTAAAAGTAAGTGTTAATAATCATTGTAACTATTTTATTACATACAATACTTTGGTTTACATCTTTACCTACATAATTTACATCTTTAGTTCTAACGTCAGTATCTACTACACAATAGCCTGTGCTTTCGCTTATAGTAATTACTCTATTCATAACATATTTATAAATAGCAATGTATATAACGTTACTTAGGTAATCGATATATTGTGCATAAGACAACAATTAATTTATAATTCACAATGACAATGTATATTATTTGCGTATAATTAGTACCTACGTTTGTATGTGATTAATATGTACAATGAATTAATTACACTTCACACATTTATGCCCTTAACTTGAATGTCACCGGACTTGGCGGGCCCCGTGCCGTGTACGCTCCGAGTGGCAGGCACCAGTCCCCGAGGCAGCAACAGATGTTCGTGACCACGTTTCTCTCAGACAATAACTCGTAAAATGCGCCACAGTTGTATCATGAAGGCTCATGAACTTTCAATCGGAAGAAATGACTAAAAATATTTTTATACATTCTTTGGACGTTACCGCTGCTCATTCCACCCACTAATTGGCAAATGAAGTATACGAGGTTTCAAGGTACAAAGTGTCTGAAGCATTTGATGAGTTATCGGCCAAAACGGAACAACAAAGAAATTTGCACCTGGTTCGTGAACTACTATCTCTTTTATTTATACAGCGGGCATTAAATTTATTTAAAATGACTGAATTTCCTTATAGTAACACGTTCACTTATTCATTGCCGCAAATAATGAATTTTGGCTAAATAAAAAGTATTCAATCATCCCGAATATTCCATAACCAAACATATTAAAGAACTGCTGGAAATATTTAGGAAGACTGAAAAATATTGTTTAAACTCAATGATCCATTTTTTTTTATAACGTGAAATGGGCATGCATGTTCACACTTTCATAAATATAACTGCACAGGTTATAATTTACATACAACTAGAAATGAACGGTCGTAACCGTTTAATGCAGAATGATTAAACTACGCACACGCCTTATAAAGCACAAATGTAAAGGCCCGAGAGATTTTATTGTCTATGAAATAATAGCATCATATGCATGAGGTTATCTCTTCAACGTACGAGGACGGGAATATGCCGAAACAGCCGTTCAGCTCGCCGGTCCACCACACGTCGTCTTGCTTCTCGTAGATGTTTATTACGTCGCCTGTCGATGCAAAAATATCATAAATTATACTCTATCCAACAATCGCTACAACGTATAACTGTAGTTAATGAATTTCTAGGGTATTTATAGTAACAAAAACAGTAAATACTTAAATGTTTGTAGCCACACAACAAGAACACAGAAACAAAATACTTTAATACTGTTGATAAACGACAACAATCTAGCTAGCCAGCAAACATAACATATGACAATTCGCATTATGAACAAACAGGTTTATTATGGTAACATTCAGTTCTGAAGTAAAATCATCATTCAATGTATTCACTTAATATGAACTTGAATCGTGTTTCAACTAAGTGAAACTTCGGCATGCAAGATAACGGCCATATTGACGTGGTATACTTCAGAGATAATTGATTGTTCAGTGGGAAATGATATTTGCAAGTGTTTTTATCGATTGACAAAAAAATCGCATCGCAATCAGCGCAACAAAGCGTTTATTTAAACGTAACAGTGTTTAGTAACCGATGAGACAATCTCCGTAAACTGATTCGGATCACAAGGCCTTTCCTGATACGATCATAAGATATCTAATAGGTATCATTGCGAGGTAATTGAATACTAATGTGGTCTGTATTTGTTAATTACAAACCTACGCACCACGATCTTCGAATTTGGAAACCTGCTTATTTTATACACGAATATTTGATAAATTACACCTTTTTTTTTCAAAGTGGCAGCGATGCAGCATGTATGAATTATGTGTAGAATATATGTGGATAATTAACAAAAATAGTGGGGGAACAGCACAAATAAATTTACGAAGAAATAAAACGAAATAACACTTACCCGGTGACAGAGTGAGTTCGTCGTTCAGTCTCGCCTCGTACGCGTATAAAGCGCGACATTTTCCTATTATCTTTTGTGCTTGCTCATCTGTTGTACTGTTTTTGCCTATGTCTGTTAGATCAGTGGAGCTGCCGCTTTGAGATGAAAACTCATCTAAAAAGTAAAAAAAATATGACATTTTCGATTTCACGTGCTTGTTCTAGTTAAATTAAATTTTATGTTCGTAAAGTGTTATCGCGCAGGTGACGGTAGCACTAGTCGCGTTGCAAAAAAGGCTCAAGCGGCCTGATAAAATATTACCAGACATTGATAAGAAGTAACAAAATGTATTTAAAAGTCTGCCTGGCCGGTGGACCGTTTTAATTTTTTTTAATCCTTACCGAAATCACTATCTTGTTGATTTGAGAGTCCATCGCCTGCCCCTCGTTCACTCCAGTCCAAAGGGCTCTCGGGCGGTGGGGGAGCCTCTGGAGTACCAGGCTTTAGGGTAGGCGTGGGCAAATCGGAACACACGGGTGTTGTGGGCACGCTCCTGTTCTCGGATTGCTTTCTAAATGACAGATGTTCTATCCTTAGCTTGCTAGACGCCCTGCTCATTATTGAATCACGCCTCTCTCGTTCTTCCCCGCCGTTTACACTCTTCGTTAAAGCCGTATAATTAGGCAGCAAGTTCTTGTTCACCTCGTTCTGGTAATCAGTTTGCAGCCATGGCGGGACCTTAAATATTCAACAGACAATCGTACAGACTTTATGCACAAAGCGCTAATAGGTCTTCAGGTTTTAAAATTGAGCAATTTAAGCACCTGTGACTGAAGATAAATATAAATTTCAAACCAGTTCTTTCATGAATTAGTCAATTAAAGTTTAAGCATAGTACTGACGACGCTAACATCCGCTTCAACTCATCTGCGACAAACGCAAGTGCGTAAAGTAGGTACATAGATTGTTGGGTGAAAAATAATAATAATACTCATTATTGTATACCGTATAGACAAAAAAATTATAAGATAAATAGGTACAGGTCAATACAATTTGGCGGTCTTGTCGCTAACAAGCAATTTCTTCCAGGTAACCATGTTAGCGTACGAGAAAGTGGCACTGAAATTAATTGAAATTGGGTGGTATAACTTACTTTTAGTATACTCTGTTGTAAGCCTTGTTTGTCTCGGATGATTTGTATGTGCGTGGCGAGGGGATGTTGCACCGGTGGCCTGCTGTCAAGTTCATTCAAACTACTTGTTATTTTATATCGTACAGCTTCCAAGTATGTGAGCATCGACCTCATCTAAAAGAACACAGCTTATATTAGACTCCTGCCATTTGATTACAGAATAAAAGAAACACCGTAACAGCTGTCATACTTACGTGGTACAGTTTATCAGCGACGTTCTGTTGGGAATCTTCACCTCCAAATGTAGGTGTTTGCTTGATGGCCATTGAGAGTTTTTCTAAACCCTGCATTGACTTCCTCTCTCGTTCTATGTCTTGTTTCACCAACTGGAGAATTTTTAGTAAAGCCTACAACCAAAAACAAAACAACATATCACATATAGAAAAAGTACATTGTTTGTGGATTTCCACTAAGTCCCGTATGCCCTTATACACGCTTAATCAGCCTTTGGCGGCATCTATTGTTGTCGGTAGTCATTTATATTTAAATTGAGGTTTCATTACGAGTCGTTCTGACGATAAAAATTAATATCAATGTGACTGAAAACTTATTTCAGTACCCCTCGGCCAACGAGGCCGCCCAGACGAACATGTTTGTGTCGTAGTCGATATGAAACGTGTACGGTTCGTACTTGTTTACGACGTTCCTTGTTCATGGCCAGCGTGGTGTGCTCGCAGTAGAAGTCGGGCAGCAGCTGCTCGCTGGCGCCCGCCGGCGCCGAGCGCACGCCGCGCACCACGCGCATGTCGCCGTTCGCGTTCGCGTTGTTTATTGGACCCACCAGCACGTTCGTCGCCTGCAGATAAAAAATCAAGTTGCTCATTACACCAACACTCTTTATTACTTCCTATTAGAATTGACATTACTGATGTATGTTTTCTTTTAAATACATAAGTCACTGAAACCGACCTCGCCTGATAATAAATAAGAAGTTGCTGATTAGAGTTAAAAGGCATCAACCAGTTTTCGCAGTGGTTTAAAATACATAATATCTAAAATGACAAATACATTTAAAAACTACTTCATATTTAGTACAATTAAATTAATTAACAATTTGTACATGATTAAATAAGAGAGTGATGAATATAGAAGAGGCACATTAGTTTTGTAAGGCTAGAAATATTTGGCACTCGGTGCCCTCTGCCAACCCTGAGGGAACTGGCGTGAAGCATGGCGTGAAGATGTATGTGAGCATTTAATGGTAATAAAAACTTCAAAAAATGAAAAATATATATACCTCCGCTAGTTGTGAGGGAATGGCGGCTGTATACTTTAAATAACATTCTGCGGAAGTTCTTAGCTGTCCAAGTCTCATTTCTTCAATTGATTCCAGCATTCCCGCTCCTTTCACAACGCTCGACTCCCATTCCAGTCTAAATATACAAAATGAAGTGCATTTTAAAGATAATTATTATAAATATAGCGTAAGAACGTCGATCGCTTTGTATTTTTGATACGCTTAAATGGGGCTGTCCGTAATAAACATTACCACAATATTTACCTGGCTCGTTCCGCTTGAACACAAACATTATAGTATTCCACTTCAGTCTTTTTAACCGCGTCCTCGGTCTTCCTCTTCTTCACCTGAAGTTTTGCGGCGTCCCGCTCGCTCGCGGTGTTGGTGATCCTCTCCGCGCGCGCCGCGCTCAGTATGGAGTGAGGAATGTGCCCTACGCTCGAGCTGCGTGATATACGGCTGTAAAAAACAACTAGGAGCTAATGACAAGCCTCCAATCCCCCCAATCGACGACCAACGCAAAGCGATAATCCATTCGCATGGCTATTATAAATCACATCGCAAGCGCAAACTAAGAAGGATCCTTCACATACGAATTCGATGTATTAAGTATTATTATATTGATGCAATCGATAATCGCCGTGAGTATCGCAAAGACGCAGACCTAATTTCCAACGAAGCGTCTTGCAGTTTTTCATTTTCCCTCGCGGCTGCGTGCGAATGTCTTTTCGACTTCGCCTCCGCCGTCCTCCAGTCTGTAAGCGTCCGCGTTGTTTTATCTACATTGCCCTCGATCTGAAAATATCGTTATTTTAGTATAGTTATAACACATTTTAATGTTACATATACATCCGAGTGTTGTAATTTTTCTTCTATCGCATGCAATTCACCTTTTTTCTTAACCGCAATTGATTGTCGATGACAAGCTTCATTGGTTTCACTAGTTCGTCTGACAAAGCGTTGGAGTAATTTCTGAAACATGTATAAATTTAATTAGGAATTTCTATGCAGATATCGTACGTTAAAAACTATTTCATCGCGACACATACCTGTGGATTTCTGATCGTTTCTCCATTTCTAGAGCGACGTGCTTCCATGCTTCTGTGCACGAGCCGATGCTCTCTTTGCACGCTTTGCCCAGTTTTGTGCTTAGTTTCGCTAAGCATTTTGAATAGTAGATTTCCGCTTCAACTCTGTAAGTACAACAAACGATATTAGGAAAACTTCAAGTAACAATCAAAACGAGAATATGCACAACTCTTCTTATCCGTAATTGTACACTTAGTGAACAGTAAAAATCGAACCACCGCTAAGTGTTCGAACATATACCACGTTAAGTAAAGCATGAAACAGGAAATAGATACGTAATCATCACAGCGTAATGGACGTACGCGCCTCGCATAACATTCGTCTCTTATATACGACATGCATTATGGAAATACTGCGGAAATGAGCATTTATCAGAACCATCAACACAACATGATATTACCAATCTTTAGTATTAGGTATACGGTCTAACGCACGTTAATTTATTTTTATTAATTCGTTAATAAAATAACTTTGTGTTATATACATAATATGTATTATGTTAATTAATATCTGTCATTAGCATACTCTTCTCTGATATCTAAAAGAAAATACGCTCAAATATTGTTGCTCATTTTTTGTAGCTAGTAAGTGAACAATAAAATGTTTTTCGATGTGTCTATATGCTTGGCAATCAAGTGCGGCATAATGGCGACGGCCATCTAAGTCCACTATTAGAATGTACATAAACATCAACATAGCGCAGTGTCGTGTAACCGCGGGAAGCGGCAAAAACTAATGCAAGTAGTATTTATATCTCTACTTGGCCCACTTAGCGTTCTACCGAGACGCTCTATTTCTGATTTTGTGGCCATTGGCGCAACCTTAACTCGGACTCTACAATTTTCAACACTCAAATCTTTCAGCACGTGTTACGGATAAAGGCGAAGAGTTTTGAAACTTTGAAAAAACAGACACGGGAATCTTTCTACGGTTACTTAAATATAATAAACGTAACCTCGCGCCCGTTATCCCCGAAGAGGTAGGCAGAGAAGTGTAGTACATTCCCAGGTTTCAGTACTACTTAAATATGATGCTAGAAAAAAGTTAATATATACCTACTCTGCAAAAAAATTCACTAGAATTTTTCATTTAGTTTTCTACACTATTTTCTTACATTTAAGAATATAATTTTACATATAAAAGGTCCGTGAGTTTAATGGTACTCGTTTTAAAGATATTAATTTCAATTCACCTATAATCATAATATGATACAGAGAAACGACAACTTTCTGTGAACACAAGCTGCCGCGCAGGCTAGATGACCACCCACAATGCTTTAATATCTAAAAATTATTTATACCCGATACCATCCTACATCTCTTAAAAAAATCCTTTCTTAACACCATTGTTATTTTTATATGGATACCACCTACCTACCTACCACAATTTGTGATCATCAGCAAACGATGACTGATAAAAAATGCCCCTAAGACTTAAATGCCTTTATTGTAAAAATATCAAGAAAGAGTCAATTCAATAGTAAATAATAAACCACAAAGTAAAACCCCACGTTCTACAATTTACATATTTTCGCAGCTTTGCAACCAGCTGCACTTGCGGCCAACAGTGATGTTGTGGAACTATCAGATCCTACAACAATCAGGTATTGTTTATCGTTTCGTCTGGAAAGTGACTGTTACGGAGCGTCGATAAGATTGCTTATCTGTGGCGCGGACGACTGCGCTCGCCGTTGCGGACGTTAACTGTCTCGCATGCTTTACTGTCACAGTCACAATTATAAGAAATACTATTAACTATCGCATCACCTTTCATAATTACTTATAATTTGTCACACACTAAGAAATTGCACGTCTTATACCGCTCTCTCTATTCTATAACATTTGGATAATATGGGGCACAAATTGATTTAATAAATTAATGAACTAAATGATGCTGAACAAATTAGTGGCTTAATATGCCACACAATTTAACATTGTTTACCTTTCTTGCAAAATAGCTGCCAGTTCCTTGCTAAAGTCACTTCCTTGTTTCACATAGCGACGCAGCTCGTCGAAGCCGTTTTGTGCCTGAAGATATTGAAAAAAAAGACACGATTAAAACAAATAATTTTCACTAGTCAATCAGAGAACAAGTTAAAACATAAAATTGTTATTAATGAACCTATTTCTTACACTTATACATTAATAAGAAAAAATCTTGACCATGATTTTTTAATTACATCAGTTCCGTGTATCGAAAGCGGTGTAGTAATTTTTAACTGTGGACACATGGTCAATAACGGGGAACTAAATGAAGTATACAGTCACATACGTAAACATGTGTAAGTATCACGCGTCGCTTGGTACGTTGCGAAACTTCAAAAAATTGTATTAATATGTTTATGCAACACACGAACATTCGCTTAAAACTAAACATGATGTTTTGCGCTAATTCTTGTACACAAGATGATTTCACAAGCGCCAGAAAATGAAAACGCAGCGCAGTGATCAGACGCGGAAGTATGCGTGCAACGGCCAAGCGAGTCCTTGATCTTCTGGTATTGTTAATTGGCGCGAATACGATTTTACATAACAGTGAAACACGCCGAATACGCGTAATGTGCTGGTTATGGCAGCATTGGTAAGTGGGTATGGTCAGCGGTGTTGTAATTAGCTATCTAACAAGAACAGAACACAACCGTGCGTAAAGTCTCGTCCATACAACGCGCGACACGGTGGCTGGTTCTAATGGCAGTAGGTCACTGGCCCCGGCTGTTTGAGTTCACTCGGTTAAAAATCATTACGAGTATACGAATATATCACAATTTCCAACATATACGCTTGATACTTGACATTCATAGTTTTATGAATAGACCGCGGTAATTTAAAAAATCGTAATCGAATTTTAATGATGTAAATGTATTAAACATGGTTATAAGTAGTAAAAAAATATAATCTTTTCTTATAAATTGTATAACAGTGAGAAGTTCAAAGGTAATACTTATAACCTTTCGCCAAGTTGCTCTCAGCGTTATTAAGTTATTAAAGAGTGCAGTAGAAAAATACACAAACGATTGTGAAGTTTTTTTTAAGGTAATTTTAATAATGTACAATATCGTTAACATTTTTGAAAAACTATACATACTAATCATATAGAAACGAGTATCCTCCATTATTAATCACTACTTAATTTCTGTTATGATCAATTCTTTTACCATGCCATTGTTGGATACGAATCTATGTCTGTATAACATAAAGGTGAAAGTAAGAGCCATTGGGGGTCAAATATACTAAAATATATGAAGCGTTCCAAAACCCTTGTTACTTGCTGAACAATGGTGAACAGTTTAATTACCTAAATGTTTCACAAGTAAGTACCTGCACATATCAACCAATCGTCTCATAAATAGCTACTTGATCGGTTGTCCACTTATCATTCGTAAAGTGCTTTTAATTTTTCACGTTCTAGAAAGATCTAATAGTAGTACGGGCGGAACTTTCTATTGTAGGGTACCAGCTGTACTTGTTATGTCGAGTGCGAAAAAGTAAGGAAAACAAAAAAGAGAATACCTGATTTTTATTACCCTGCAAGATAATTGTTTAAAAGTTTTAACATTCAATGCTA
>DWDU01003401.1:0-11640 GCA_018245575.1 Jemadia suekentonmiller
TCGCCGCTTCTTCTCCATAGCGAGGCGTTTTCCGAAGCGGTGGTAGCTTCATTTTCACGTACAAAAAGTGTTCTCATGATCCAATTTTAAATAAATGACATTTGAATTTAAATTTGAATTTGATCATCAATTATTAATTTCTTATAAATAGGATAATATTTTATTGACAAACAGAAGAAGAAAACCAATGCTTTAATTTGATTTGATTTCATAATTGAAAGCATTTACTAAAATAGGTTGTTATAAAAATAAACGAGAAGGATGTAAGAATTTCTTACGTTCAGTATTTAATTGTTCGTATATTAATTTTATGATAAGTTACAATAGTCATTGTTGTGTACATATTTTAATAGTTATCGTATTTCAATTTAGTTCCCGGGTAATTTGGCCAATGGGACCGAAGTCTTTTTTATCTGCTACAAGATGTAGGTATGTACTTGGAGTCACATACACTGTTCACTTAACAGAGAGTGACCATGTTACAGGTAATAAGCACAATACTAATAATAGTATATATAAAATAAAAATATTTAATTTTATGTTCCCGCTATTACATAATCTTAAATTTATAGATATGAAAATAAACTGATCATGATAGCTCCCGCTGCTGACGTGAGTCTCTTCGGTAACTGCGCTAGATTTGTTGCATTTTCAACAACGATTAGTAATACTGGACCTGAAATAAATAAATGAAACAAAAAAGGTACATCTTGTGAAAAATAATTATAATCGGGTTAGACCGACAATGCCAAAACTTGGAATTAATTTCTTTTTTATTGTTGGGAATAAATGATATTTATTTATAATTGCCTGTGATAATTACATACGTACGTACATAATTATATATTTAATTAGAATTACACAGGGGAGTTTCGAAACAATAAAAGACATTGAGAAGCAAAGTGCGAGTCGTGTATGAAGCGGTTATGAATTCTCGGCTCGCGTGCAAGTTTTGCCAAGGTGATAGGTAACTAACGTTTAAAAACACGAGTAATTTGTCAGCCGATTTGCATCTTGATTATAGTGCACAGTGCATAATTGCACTCTTCGCGTTAACAGCAGATATTCGAAGCCAAGTAACATTTACCGTGCTAGCATATTCGGATGTCGGATAATCGTAACACAGTAAATTATATTCTTCAAAAATAGTCAATTAATACATTTTTATTTCCAATATTGATCACAATTATGTCGAGATGTTGCGGAGAATGATACAAATGGTTAGTTAATCATGAAAATATTGTAAGGGCACTATTGTTATTATAAAATCACACCGGTTCACTTATGCGGTAGGCACGAATCATCTGTTACAATTTCGTTTCTCATTCTCTTCAAATTAATCTTCAAATTAGTGTTTTTAAAGAACGCACGAATTTAAATTAATAACAAATTTGAGTAAAATATAGAAACACAATACAATTAACTATATACTTATTTGTTTATTTATGTGACGTAACGTTTCCCATCAGCCTTAAAAATTAGCTGAACCAACGTGAATATATGCATGCAAGGTCGGAAAGTAAGAATAAAAGCTGCTTAGGTATGAACGAATATAATAGTAAGTATGAAATAAACAGTCTCACTCGCACATAGGTACCTGTTATAAATTGCTGGATACAATGTAAATTATTATAAGTAAATCATTATAAATTGGTACCTTGGCGTACGTAAATTGCTCTATCAGTGAGCGTTTTGAGGTAACCAATGCTGCCGTTAGCAATAGGTAGAGTTCTATTTCAAATTTGGGTCAAGGACGTATAGTACAATTTGTGTGAGTGATATGTTTTTTCATTCCTTTATTTTGTACTGAAAACGTCATTCACTATCGTCAGAGTGCACTACAAAAGCGATTAAAAGATTCTGGTAGTGGCTCTGATATATGTATATAACTGGTGAAACGTGGAAGTGCACTACACTCTACTGCCTACCTCTTCGGGGATTACAAGTGTGATGTTACGTTTTTATTACGTTTCTCTTTTGAAAATAATTCATTTCATTTAACATCATAAACAATTGTATGATATTTAAATTAAAATGTCATTAAATGTAAATGTTGCTAGTAGCTATTGCAAGCGCAATTGCCATTCATGATATGCTGGGTTCGATTCCTGGGTCAGGCTAGCCTGTTTTTGAGTTTTTTTAAATTTCTGATTGAAGTAGCACGGCTTTTAGAATTGAGGTCGATATGTGGCAATAATCATATTCACTACTCCATGGGACCTTATCGGTAAAACATGGGTGCACTCATCTGTCTATTCCTTCACGGAAATATAAGTATAGGCATGATTTTGTATGTATGGGTTGCAACACTATTAGCTGTTAGTTTATTTTTTGCAAGCGGTATTTAAAAAGATAACTACATAAGCTTAAAACTCTATAATACCTACATCACCAATATAAGTATAATACTGCACCAATTCTACTATAATATTCTTCTAATACCTTCACACCCAAGCCAAGGTTTGGAACGGTTCTAGTTTTACTTTACGAATTTGCTTTTTGCGCTGTCTCGTAATATAACATTAAGCCCACGCATGTTTGTAATTAAATTTTATAATGCGAATGCGCCTAATGTTGAGCAAGGGTGTCCTATTATGGGATCATTTAAATATTTCTGAAATTGTTAACGATTACCATCGATGTGGTCATTACCTGTGTAATGACAGAGTTGAATGCGACTTGTGTTTTGCGACTTGTCGATATTATTTAAGCAACTTAGAATTTAGTATCACTCTTAAAATTTCTATTACCGTACAAAAATTTAATTGCAATTATCTGTTGGTTATTAATTTGTTACTTCCATCAAATCGTCACGCCGCATCCTTTACAGGGTAGACAGAGAGGATTGAACTAGAAGTAAAAGCTCGCCATAGAACTTAGACCGAAGGATCTTCTGTGGCCCGTGGTTCTATAAAGTGTCACGTTCGATGTGGCGATCTAAGACAGCGAAGGCAGTCCCATTTATCTCGCAAGAGCGATCATAGCCAGGTGAAAAAACAACTTGTCGCTGTGGAAGCCCAGCAAGAGCCGATCAGCAATCGTGTGACAGCTTACGAAAGAGATCATTGTATCCCAAGCAAACAACTCACATAATAAAACTTTCATAATTAATCATTGATGTAAAGTGCATTCTTACAAATCTAACATCTGATCTTCTATATTCATAAAACTCCCCATAGACAAACATTCCATTTACGTCAATAATTGAATTCCAATAAAACTATGCAGGCATACAAAAGCACAGCTACTAATTGTGAATGATTACTTGTAATGGATGTATTGATTACATTAACACAGACTGATTATTCCGCGGACCGTCGGCGGCCGCGGAATGGCCTTGAACGTTCGGTATGGCTTACATCGGTTTGTGTGCAGGTATTAATTACATTATCTAGTTCAAACTTTCTGCTGTCCTAACCGTGGCCTGCATAAATTCGCATCTTTAATTGCAATCAATCGATCCGAGTGACTGAACAATGTGGTTTGGTATACTAGTAACGACAAACAGTAACTAGTCGTCGGTGTCGAGGTGGAGTAAGTATATATTCTTCGACTCCATATATCGGATACAGGTGTCGTAAGAGGCGAGTAAACCCGGCACTGATAGATCGAGGCAGGGTGCTGTATTGCTTTGTACGTGGCTGGAATCGCAACTGCCTATCGAAAGGTCCTTAGTTCAAATACCGGCTCGGGCACAATTACATATTTCTAACTTAGATTTTCTATTAGTAGCTCGAAGTCTAGTTATGTGCCCGGTGCATTAGACTTCCTGTTTCATAGGATAGGGGGACGTAAATGTAATCGGTGAAAGGTGAAATTGTAATACATCCTTCTGTCTACCTCTTCGGGGATTACAGGCGTGCTGTTAGGTGAAATAAAATGTAACGTTTAATACATACGTGAGCCTTAATAGCAGTTGATCGTCTAGCAGTACGTAAATTTAAAATAGATTTAATATAGATACTAAGGTTGATTCACGTTAATTAGTAAAAAAAATATTGTAGACTGACCATTCGAACTAAAAATTATTAAAGTTCGATACCTACATATTGGCGGGCTTTCGTATCCATTTGAATTTGTTTCGTTTCAAGCAAATATTACCACGGCTTAGAAAGCAGGTGAATGTCGACGGGGCGAATTTGGTACTAAATGTCTCATTGTCGACATTTTTTCTTTGTCGTGTTTTCGTTTCTGAAGGTTGTGCCTATTCTGGTATGCCTTTACGCGACTGTTACCTGTAGTCACGTATCGGTCTTCGATATGCGTCATCCATTCACTTACTGACTGACATCTCAGTTACTTGATACTATTTAGTCGTTTTTTGGTATGTATTATTCCTAATTTTTGGTATGTATAATTGTATGTATATGCGTAACGTAAGGTATACATGCCTTTTAAAAGGCTAATCGTATATGTACCTCAAGTTCAAAAAACGCTTACCTAAGTTCACGAAAAAAATTATAACTGAATTTATTTATTTATTTATTCATTATTGACTAAAAGCATAGGTATCTATGTAAATCTTCATACACTGCCTTTTAGATTACCTCATGTTAATCAGCCTAGCACGACCTTTAAAATCTAATTTTGAATTATATTGGTGTTCTACAAAGGGTAGCGTCATTGTAAAATTATTTTACAGGGAAGCAACTATTGTAACAGCATTGTGGTCGTAAGCACGATTGCTGATCGAGCGGTCCTGGGTTCAGTGCCCGGGGTGGGTACTAGTGAGTTTGCTACATTGAAATTCCTATTAGAGGCTTGAAGTCTGAATGTATGCTCGCTAAATGGCGACATATTCACTCTATAAATCATCATGGGACGATAACGTAACAGGTGAAACGTGAGATTGTACTGCACTCTTCTGCCTACCTCTTCGGGGATTACAGGCGTGATTTTACGTTTGTTATTAGCAGTAACTATTATAGTAACTGAAGTGACTAATTTAAACAGTCCTATTCGAAGTTGTAGTTGGACACGAGCGGTGACCACTGTTGTGATTCCTATTTGTATTTTCCCTACACTCGGAACGCAAGAAATTATGAAAACGACGCCTCTAATGTACCACAAGAGTACAATGTAAGTAAATGCGAACAAGCCTTTCAAACTTAGCCCTCAAACCATACCACCGTACAGAGGGTTAACAACTTACGTAGGATTTTTTTCTAAGGTCGTGACCACTTATCGAGTCGGTTATACGGTCTTGTACTATAAATAATTTATCGTTATAATATTTTTTCGAGCTCCAGTTCCGAGCTACATGTTCATATGACATTGTTTGTACTTTGTAAGGTACTTCCGGAAGGTAAATTTCATATTATACCTATCTATTAAGGTGTTGATATATTTTGTACCACGCACATTTCGTTATTCAAGCATGGATCTGAGATTATGAAAATTTATAGGAGAATTTTCAAAAAGCACCACGACTAGATTTTCAAAGTTTGTTACATCTTACTCGTGATATGTATTGAAAATGTTCATAGAACTATTTGGCGCCAAAATTATATTCATTCAATTTATCATCAAATTAGAATTATATCAAGTAGAAACTAGAGTTCAGCAGTAATTTCAGTAGCAGTAAAAAAACAAATAAACGTAACATCGCGCCTATAATCCTCGAACAAATAGGTAGAGGAGTGTAGTACAGGCCCACGTTTCACCAGTCACGTTCACAGGAACAGTAGGAAATATAAACGTAAAATATTAATTTACCATTAATATATCCGCAAACCATGTTACAGATAATATTTGCATCACCATGTTTTGCGTTCGTATATATGAACGTGACTGTGACAATACTGACAAAACGTATTTCTAAGCTTTTTTCACTAAACAAAGCGAGTTGTACATTTCACTCATTACGTTATAAATCGTGTCACAACTTGAAACCGTGATAAAAAAAGATATATCAGTATTGGTATATTAATATGGAACATGAATCGACGTTTAAGGTCAATAAGTTCACCTCAGGTTTCTAAGCCGTCGGAAGTGAGGCGAGGCCCGCGTCATCATCCTTCCTTCCGTTATGCCTACGGCTTTAATTACAACTATATATATCCGTGTTGAATCAGATGCTAAGTGCGTTTGAGGACATAATGACTTTAAACGGGAATTGTCGCTTGTCAATAAATACCAACTGAGTTTAGCCAGATTGAATAATATGTGAATAATGTTAAGAATTCTTCGTGTGACTGATATACGTACATACTCGTGTCTCTTCCTGTTGTTTATTTCTAAATATCATCCTTATGCAGATGGCTGGTATGAATTATGTTAGAAGTGTATTGAAGAAATGAATGCCATTACATGAAACCAACTGCTGAAGGTGTAGTTCCATAATTTAACGTTTATAATTTCCAAACTACACATATGATCACCTATGACCCCTCCCTATATTATTTTATCAATTACTTAATAACACTTCCATTTGTTCTCATTACCAAAGAAACATCACCATATGCAAAATATACACAACAGTCAGTAGATAAGTGGTTTCTATAATTGGCGCAGGCCTGAAGCAGACTCAAAAAGGAATAATAGTAAATCGGGTGGAAAGCCCTATTAGTTTTTGTGACTTTCTGAATGACGTCCATAATTTTAGACGACTATTATTTATAGTGGTAACCGAGACTGGTTTATCTGTCGCTTAGGATAAAAAAAATGATTAAAATTACCACTTGATGATCGTCACCATGAGTCAAGCGATCGCTTCCGGTTTGCATACCATGAAAATCGTATTGCGATCTATTCCATTAAAATGGGCGCCCGGACTTTAAAAATGGATTGTTTCTTTTTTATTAAGCGCTTTTAATATGCTTTTATAAGCTGTTCAACTGTTGAACAATGGAACTTGTATTATAGTGGGTAAATTATTGTAGCTTTATATTAATACCCGATGCTCCTCAAGTTCGAGAGATTTCTACTCTTTATATTGTATTTAAAAATACATAAGACTGTAAATAATTATTAAATGTGTTTAATTGAAAATAAATTGCCGATGCCATTCAGCAGAACAAACCGCGTCCATTAAATATCGTAAAATGTCTTCAGCAGTTAACTTGTGAATTTTTCTAATAGGTATCATATAATGTACGAGTAGTTTAGGTGTGATCACATGTAATCAACTTTTGAAATTTACATGTGATCAGTATACAAGCATAAACTTTCGAATATTTAAATTTATTTATTTATTCTTTCTTATATCGACACACAGAAGAAGAATATGAAAGGCGGACGTAATGCCGATAATTTATGTTTTTTCAATTAAATTAATCTGTGATGATATAGAATCAATTAAATTATTAGGTTAAAGAATTGAGTACATTATATTACTATTTAATTTAAAAGCATTTGATTAAAAAGCGCAATAACGGTGGTTTTTATTAGGGGAAAATAAATATTTATGGAAGTAATAAACGAAAACAGAACGTAGCATCATGCCTACAATCCCCGATGAGATACCAAATAAACAAAAACTAGGGTTAATTTGTCACCAACCGTTTTGAAACGGCTTTATAACTAATGACCGATAGTTTATGTTTATTCACATACAATTAATATGTTGTAAATGTTGCAATCACTAAAAAACTATCCGTTTTCTTTTCACATAATACTTATTTGCAGTTTGCATAAAAAAATATATATCGAAGTTACGCACATTGTCAACCAACACGACCAACATTGCCTCGTTGGTCGTGTTGGTTGCAAGTACGATTGCTGATCGGGAGGCCCTGGGTTCGATTCCCGGGTCGGGCACTACTAAAATTTTCTGGTTTAGATTTTCTAGTAGTGGCTCGGAGTCTGGATAATATGTGCCCGATGCATGGCAATAGTCTCGCCACCTATTCCATAATGGGACGTAAACGTAACTGGTGAAACTACCTCTACTACCTCTTGAACTACCTCTTCGGGGATTACAGGCTTGATGTGACGGACATTACAAATTTCGAATGAAAATTACTTTTTGTAACTTTGAAAGTTTATCAAGGACATGACGTTCGTCAGTAAAAATGTTATGAAAAAAGTGTCGTAACTTGGCGTAGCAGAAACGTTCAGAGTATCCAACCGTACCCAATGAACTTGGCCCCAATACTGTTAAATAATAAGAGGTATTTTGCTCTTGTTGGCGCGTCACGCCTCACTGGGACACGGTTGCAAGGTGAAGGCTCTCAATTCACACGTCTTCGTACTTTTATATGCAAATTATATCGCAATCAACTATAAAATTATGACAATTATTATTCACGCCCTCGTTGGTCTAGTTGCAAGCGCGACCACTAAGCTGGTCCTGGGTTCGTTCCTCGGGCTGGGCGATGTATTATTAGCGGTATTATGGAGTTTCATTATAGCCGGTGTATGGCAATATACTCACCACTCAGCACTATTCCATGATGAGACGTATACCGTGACTGGTAAAAATTGAGAGTACACACTAATCTGCTTACTCCATCAAAGAAATACAAGCGTGCTGTCATGTTATAAAATTATTACTTACGCTACGTATTGAGGTGTCTCGTCTATTCAGAGCTTTCTTCAGCTAGAAGCGCGTAAAAAAATAATTTTGTTCCCATCGTGGAATTATACGAGAAGAAAATTGGCCCTCGCTGAATATTTGGAGTAGTGGGTCATGCGTGGCTGGCTACGCATGACAAGTATTGAGTGTAGTCCTTTTTCATCGTGATACTAATCTGATCTCTTATCAAAGTATTTAATATAAGTACTGTAAAAACTGTGCATATTTGAGGGAATAGAAATATTTGTATTTCTATTTCTTAAATACACACAACTGAAAAACTAAATCACACTTGATTACGTAAATGTCCACTAGATAACGGAGTTATCTCATTGCAGTACAATTATCTTGTTTAATCGTCTATATGACTTAATCACCGGGATGTCACCAATGATCATGACTCATTCTCATTGACTCACGGCTGGTCAGCCCCGGCAACTGTCTTGATGGCACGAACCAACAACCTGTGTGGTACAAAAAAGATGGATTAGAACAGACAACAGCAGATGTAAGTTACAAATTATACATGTTTGTTCCAAAAGCTTATTATAATGTTTGAATGTAAAAATATCAATGCCACGCTTTTTTCCAGTCCTCTCGCAAGTCGTTGATGGTGGTATCTATGCAAATCTTTCTTTTTATAGTCATACGCATACATACTTCACGTGTTAAATTTCAAATTTCAAAATGGGGAACTTATTTGTGACTTAATCATTCAGATAAGTTTTAGATTAATTGCAAAAATCTCCAATCACCACCTTTTACTATCACCTGCCTTTAGGTTTTGTTGCTCGCATAAGGTACAATGAAATTTGAGTCGATTATTTTTTTGCGCTAGGGTACCAATATTTGTTTTAACCCAATTTTTAAATCATATTTAAACCTTGATATATTTCATCACACATGTACGAGTAGGAGCGTTGGCAACACGTGGTTTTCCAGTAATTGAAAATTTGCATTTTAATTATAGTTCTTAACACACATTTATTATCTTCAAAGGTACCTAATTATGTAAAAAATCTAAGTAATGAGACGATTCTACTTTTGTCGTATCGATTTGTAACTTTGCAAGTGTGTGTAATCATTATTGCGACATTATTAATTGGATTACTTGATGATTCAGGGAATGAATTGCTGTAATATCTATTGTTGTTTATTTAATCACTTTGTGAATATTGCAGATAATATGGGATTAAATGTTACATCACGTCTGTAATCAGGAGGTAGGCAGATGAGTGTAGTATATTCCGGCGGTTCACCTGTTTTATTTACGACTCACCATTGTGCAAGGGCTGAGTCTATAACACTGGTTACAAATTCAGACTCCGAGTCACTACTAGGAATTTCTACCAAAAAAACCAAGTTAATAAATCCAATAATACCCGACCGGATAATCGAATCCACGACCTCTTGATCGACAGTTGCGCTTGCACCACTCGACTTAATATCAGCCGTAAAGGGTAGATAAATTGGAACGCTTAGTGTTTGACAGTTTTTAAAAATTAGAGCAATTTAATTGTTTAGTAACAAATACATATGAGTTATTCTGTAGTACTTCCGTATTTTAATTACTAAAGAATTTATCACCTTGAAATTATAAGGATATGGTATTAATATATAATAACCTTTATAGTCAAAAAGCATTAGCGAAATTTAAAATCAAATTCGTATCCACAACACTTGGCTGTTTTAAATAACATATCATTGGAAATTTAGAAATATCCTCATAATGATTCATTATTATGCAAATGAATGCAAATTAAGAATTAAGGCAAGGTATCTACTTGTTTGTTTTTCGTTAAGGTCATTGATAAGTAATCGGATATATAATACAATATATTTTATTTTGCGGGAGAACTGGTCGAAATTTCTTGATAGCTTCCGTGTCTTCTTCCCCTTGTGTTTTAGAAGATTTTTAACTCGATCATGCCCTTCAGTCTATTTTGATCGACAAGGGATTTGATGTTAGGAATAAACCAATTTCGCTGAGGTCTTGTACTGTCCCACAGAAGTCTTAGACAGTTTTATGAACAGCATGAGGCCCTACACGCTTGACATACAATACGTGTTTTTAATAAACAAGCCCACATTTCTGTAGGAGTATGCACACACATGAACACAAACACATATACAACACGAGTATTAACACTTTCTTACACGTAATATTGTGTTGCTTACACAATAAAAAATTGGTGTTTTCATTTTCTTCTATTATATTATGTTTTTCTTTTTCTAGTTGAAGGGGGAGGGGAGGGGGGAGGTTCGAACAAAGATTGGATACGCTTGGTCCACATATCGTTATTATATCGCGACGTCAAGTACGCTTGTGAAGATATAATACATACATATAATTCGGTGTTTCCTGTCTACCGAGTAAAGAAGTTGTTTGACGTTGCAATGTTGAAGATATTAGATATATGATACGTTCCTGTTATAGTGCCCGATATATGGCTCGGTATATGGTATACCGTATAGCAATATATCACGATCTATTTCATAGTGGGACGTAATGGTAACTGGTGAAACGTGGGAGCGTGCTACGTTCCTCTGCCTATCTTTTCGGGGATTATAGGCGTGATGTTACGTTTTTATTATAGCCGGTGTGGTTACTAGTGCTGATAGAACCAGGTGTAATACCAAGTTAACAGGTCGGTATCACGGAACATTGAACTCGGCGAAGCGACGGCATTGACCCAATTACAGCATCCATGGTTCAACGGTCGGATAAATGCGATAGCGAACGATTCACATAGAACGATCATTATTTATTGCTATATATAATTTCCCATTATTGTATTATGTGGCAAAAAAATATGAACACATTTTACGTGAACGTTTTTCTTATATTTTGCGATATGAAAAAAATTGGTTTTCAGTTTGGGTTATCCCAAACTGTTTCTAAATTGCGTGCTTCAGATTTTAACATTATTCTTCCTCCAATGATGATCTATAGGTATAGCATGACATCATTACTAAAAGTTTATGATCTTTTATAAAATAAAATATAAGAAAGCTTTGTTTAAGTTATTATTCATTGTGATATACGAGCATTTTGTCTTATTGTTCGTACTGACTTCTGACTATTCTTTTCGATTGCCTAATGGGTTTAATACTTCCAAACGCAA
>DWDU01003402.1:0-11639 GCA_018245575.1 Jemadia suekentonmiller
TTTTTTCCGGACAAGGGGGTGCAATTGCACTCTCTTGCACCCTGCTACCGGCGCCCATGGACAGCCACAGATCTATAGGGAGGCAAGCCTGGGCCTATGTCCCGGGCGGCAAGTCCAAAGGGCGGCTAAATTCACACTTTAGAGACAACTCATCATTTACTTATCATTGACGACAGAATAAGTAATAGTATAAAATATATACCCTACAAATACTGCCACCGCCTGAACAATCCTTTTGCCGCCCCCTTAAAAGTTTATATGTTTTGCGGTAAGACAATCACGTCCACGAAACAAAAAGGTCAACTACCTTGACATATTATTCAAACAGTTCTTTTATTATTTATTGTGAAATATTGCCGCGCTCTGAAAAAACCTTTTACCGCCCCTAGAAACTGCTGACCGGGGTTCCCCCCCCCCCCCCACGCTACGCCACTGGGGGGCGGCATTATTTCAGATTTTGCCCCGCAAAAAAACTTGAAGATCCGAGGCTGCCCAGGAACACAGGTGAAGCTAATTAAAGCTATTACAGTTTTACGAAACTACAAATTGTGTGTGCTCAACTTTTATTGGACATACAATCTTTTTTATTTCTTTAGAAAAAAAATACACGTTGAAATATCAGTACCTAATAAGTAAATTGAAAATCAACTCATATGATGACGTCAGCGATATCAGTCTAATTTTGATAAATCGATGATAAAGATGTAAATATTGTAATACTAATAAATTGGTATCTACATAAACAATGTGCGAATGTATGACTGTTCGCAAACTTAAGTAACACAATGCAGTTATCGTATTTTGCAAGTCAGCGAATGATATTTTCTTGATTGATTAGGTTATTTAATTAACTTGTTAACAACTCAGATTTATATATTTTCTTTACGTGATCTTTTAATTCAGATTTTATTTGACGAAAATATAAAAAAGCAAAGACGATAGCTTCACTATATACAAAAATATATGTAGGTACATGTCCGTAATGGATTAGTACTACAAGATTGTTCATATGTGACAATAACATATGCAACAAAATATTATATACATACAGATGTATACAACTATTCGCTAATGAGAAACACAAAAAGTAGATGGAGTAAAAAATACCAATTACAAACATATGACTGACATGAATTTAGAAGCTGAACGTCAAGTCTACGAGAATTGAGATATTATTAGATGCTCTCTGGCTACCCCGAAAGGCATCTGGCATATTGATATTATAGTAATAATAACAGATATTATATAACTCGAGAAACAACATTTGTGGAAATCTGACCTCTATCAAACCCGTAAGCATGTCTCACGCTGTACGGATGGCTGACGAATCTGTTAACGGCTAGCTGGTTCCGGAACAAATGCTCCGTATTTAGTATTGGTTCGCTGTAGAAGCTCAGAGGAGGCCGGGCGTCCACCGCGTAACTTTTTAACCGGTACTGCCACGGCAGGTTCGCCTTTAGCGCCATCGGTTGCAAGGGGTAGGTATTTCGTCTCTGTTCTAGGTTAGCGATTTTTGCGAGTTCGAGCTCTGTATTCACCTCAGCCACCACATCGAATTTCGCTTCTCGCTCCGCGGTCGTCACTGCTCTCGCGCATTCTACTGGTTTCGCAGTGGACGTGCAAGTGAGTGGTTGAGTGGGCCCTTTGCTCAGCGTCTTATACGCTGCTTGCTTCCTCGGATCGCTGAGTATGTCCTCAATAAAGAACGACTTTTTCTGACGACACGCGCACATATTCACGTCTTGTTATACACTGCCGAATTCATTATCGCCCGCCGATATAGGTGTTATAATTGATAGCTACTTTTTTAATGTACGCACCTAATCTAGTTCCTGATATGTAGCAGCTCGACTTAGATACGTGACACAGCGATTATAGATCTTTTATCGTCGTGGTAAGGTGAGTATTGCCGTGTGGTTTCGTGGCTAGTATAAGTTGATTGGTGTTTAACCGCATTACAAGTTTTAAGTTCGCGGCTCTACGCGTTATAGTTCACATTGAATAATCTCACAAGGCATATACTCGTAAATATGGGAACGCAGAATTATATCAGACAAGCCTCCACATGAACCGTGTGACCAGACCGCGGCAGGACTGAATCTACATAGGTCCATTAACGAAGAAAATGGCTTTCAAAGTGACCACGACTAAAGTGTCTAAGTGCGCTAAAACTGTTCGGAATGTGTTAGCGAATAGATATTGGTTCTCCTTCTCCTTACTACTGGTTTATTACAACTCATGCAATGGTATGTGTTCCTGTTTTCATTTTGATCCGTACTTTTATTGTTCAACTTTTCTATTTGACGTTATTAAAACAAAACTGGAAACAAGTTTGAATACGTAAATAGCGTGCAAAAAAGCTACGTACCTTCAGGTGCATGGAAATCGCGACTTTCAAAAATCCTTTAATCAATTGGCCTCACAACATGACATTATGAACTGTTCTACATATATACATCTATACCGAGGTGCTTTCAAGGCTTTGACAACATGGGATTAGCACAAACATTAACGGGAGTGCTCGTTGCGTACTCTATCTGTGATGGACAGATTGACGGTACTGATGGTTTTAGTGGGTTTACTAATGTTGTCTGATGAGTGCTCTATGCGCATGTAAGTGATATGTTAAATCATATATTGACTATAAGGGGTACTACTAAGGTATAATACTAACAAATAGTAAAGTTACTAATAGTAAATCACTTGCATATACTTACAAGGCAAATAACAGATGAAAGAATCACAAAGCAATATATATATATTTATAATGAAAATGTTAATCGATACAGACACCGGAGCAGACCAAAACTTACCTGTCGAAATAGGTGAGTCTAGTGAAAATCAAATAGGTGTAATGGTGATATGGAGTCATAACAGGCGCGCGTGAGTCCTAGGAGATAGAGTCATAACAGGCGCGCGTGAGTCCTAGGAGATAGAGTCATAACAGGCGCGCGTGAGTCCTAGGTGATACGTCTAGTTTTTACTGCCTCGTTGGTCGAGTGGTTGGAAGCGCGACTGCCTATCGAGAGGACCTGGGTTCAAATCCCAGGTAGGCTACTATGAAATTTTTCCAACTTAAAATGTTGTAGCGGCTTGGAATCTGAATTTATGCGCTGTATATGGAGACAGACTCACCATATATTCTATAGTAGGACTTACGTCCTACGTTACCGTAACAGGTGAAACGTGGGAGTGTACTGCACTCTTGTGAATACCTCTTTGGAGTTACGATTTCTGTGTAAAGATAGGAACTTTTGTCATTCGGTGGGCTCTGCCTATTCTATAAGGCCCCTGGCTTCATAATATAATAATACGCATACGTAGTTGTATAAATATATTGTCTAATATTATCTGCATACATAGAGCGGAATGAAAAAATGTCTGTAATCATTCATTATTGTATTATTTACCGTTGAAGATAATGAAAAAATATATCTATACATTTACAATTTATCTTTTTGATTAGCGGTGTCCGCCACGACGATATATCGCCGATAGTTCTAAATACATAGTTGTTTGTATCTTTTCCCGATAGTTTTTGCGATGTGAGTAGTATCAATGTGCACGTTTGAAGTATTAGCTTTTCTATGAATATTATCAATAAGTCAGGGTATTTAATATAATGCACGTGACGCGAAGTCTACTGTACGTTTTGTTTATGTCGATATTCAACAGATGCGTTTCGTTGTTTAGAAGTAGCGAACGGGCATGTAGAGTTCTCATTGGAATGTAATCAAACACTTCCATAGATATGTTCTTATTTTTAATAGGTCACATAGGGCCATCTTTATCTCTACAATTATTAGTTTTGAAGTTTGTGCTTTATAAATTAGACTTAAGTTAATTTTGACGACATTGACATGTCTACGATAACCAAATGAGGTCAAATCATGCTCAGCAGTTGATGTTTAATACCAGTTAGAGTAAGTAAATTATAGTTATCGAATTCAGATTAAATTAAACAAATTGTTTATGGTAAGAATATAAAAAAGTCATTAACTTGTTATTATAACGTTATTTACTTGTTAATATCCAGAATAGAATATTTTACTTTATTTCATTTATCCATTTATTTGTAAATTTTATTACAATAAAGAATACTTTTAATGCGATAGAGTATCCATACAAGTTAGTAGATGTCGAACTACAATTGAGTTGCAATTGCCGCTTGTAATACAGCATACATAGAAAAGCTATAATGAACTCACTCAAGCGATAAAAATATACCTTCAGTATATTTTGAAACTCATTGAGAAACGTTTTATTGAGTATACTAAATGCTTCAGTGGAGGCGAAGCTTAGACAGCAAGTAGGTCCTGGCCGTCAGCACGGCCGGCAGGGGTGGCTGCATTCTATACTTTAAAAAAAGTTTTTTTGTCACATTATTTATTTTAAAAACGTAATTAATCTTTGAATTTTGAACAATACATTTAAAATTATATTTAACAAAGAAATCAATGTTGCTATATCGTCAATTTGTAATGTTTTATTTTAAATCTCCTAATCATTGTTGCCTTTCCCCGCGTCGCATCAGTTAATTTTCTGACGTCAGACATATGACACATTTAAGATAGAAATCATTTACCTAATATTAAAGAGTCCGTATAAGTGAGTTAAATCGGCGTTTTGCTTGCACACAAAAATAGGTATTGTTTAGCTCAGCTATAATAACATCGTCAAAGCGAAACCTCGCCTCGCCCGAATCGTGTCTACTGGCGCCATAGAGGGTAATACTACAGAATCTGTGCTCTAATTAAATATACCTGATATTAATATAAAATAGATAAATATAGTGTCGTATATTTTATTGGCTAAATATATTAAATTATGAAAAACGTAACATCACGCCTCTAATCCACGAAGAGGTAGACAGAAGAGTGTATTACACTGCCACGTTTTTCCAGTTTTGCTTACGTCCCACTATGGAATACTTAACATTACATAGATGCATAACTTAACTTTAGAAATTTAAATAATATATACATATGTATTTCAATTAATGGCACTGCATCGTTTTCATGATATTCATATATCCCGAAAAACATTAAACTCAGTAGAACTAATACAATAATGGTATTTTAAAAGGAATTTAAAAAAAGCTACGATTCACATTGAATGTCTCGTTGGTCGTGTTGGTTACAAGTGAGACTGCCGATCGGGAGGTCCTGGCTATTTCCGGGTCGGGCACTACTAAATTTTTCTAATTTAGATTTTCTAGTAGTGGCTTGGAGTTTAGGTATGTGCCCGGTGTACGGCAATAGGCTCACTACCTATTCCATAGTGGGATGTAAACGTAATTAATGAAACATGGGAGTATTCTACATACCTCTGCCCACCTTTTTGCTGATTACAGGCATGATGTTACGTTTATGTCTTTATATAACTATTAGAACTATATAAGTTACTATACATAAATAAAAGCCATCCAATGGTGTAGTTGTAACATAGATATTACTATTGTTTTGTTGTTTGTATTATGTTACGTTTTTTTATACGATCCAATTCTCATATTTCATAAACAGATCCACCTTTTTTTATCAATGTGATTACCTTAATTTTTTAGATTTATTATCACACACTACCCGTAAATAAATCAATATAATTATCAGGTATAATTATATTATCTTGTGTATTGTATAGATAACGCGTATTCTTGACGCTCCTGCCTTACAGTTGTAAGCTCATCATTTCGATACAGCGCCAAACACAACTGACACAAGAACATTTAAATACTTTCCCCTGAGGGGTTAGCTACGCAACGGTGTTGTCACGAAAATGGTGTTAAAGCAGTGTGGTCAAACGAGCCAAAAGCTTCCAGTAGCTGCGGAGAGAGATCAGTATCTAGTTTATAGAGAGACGTTAATTGGATGCAACTAGAAATAATGCTGCATTTACTGTCAAGGCTTAAGTTTGCTATTAAAAAAATTCTCTGGTCAGAACCGTAATTACTCTATGCGCTCTCCAGACTTGTGACTCAATGGATTCCTCTTGAAAAACAAAAGGGGTGAATTCCCGAGCCCACCCCTCTCTACCCGGGCCGTAATTAATGGGAAGAGTTTTTCTACCTTTTGTTAGGAAGGGCGGCTAATTGTCTCTAATTAATTGGGGAACCTCGTATTTTTAAAGCCCTTTATTCTCTTTGTGTGTACGGCGAGCAAATATCTTTTTTTTCCTTTTAACCCAGTCAATCTTATCTGTATAATAATAAAGTCTAAAGTGGCCTACAATTCAGTAGATTTGTTGGCAACACCGTGTGTTGCAGTGTACGCGTATAGTGTGAGCGATTTCACATATTTCTTCGTACTTAATCACTCTTATTCATTCAATCTTAGCGCCTAAAATTGCGTGAAATTGTTAAGATTTCGCGAAAACGCTGCTGGCTCGGGTGTTTTACGTTCGACCTAAAGTTACCGCGGCTGGGTCGATTGTGATTTGGGTGCTGTAATTGGTCCATGATTGTTTTGTTCAAATGTTTGTTTTATTCAGTCATAATTGGATCAGAAACGATTTAGTTTGCGAACATTTCGATTTATTTTTATTGATGTAATATTGAGATTACGGGCGATTTAGGAGAAACAATAACATTACAATATTTATTTATATATTTATTTTTATTTATTAGATTTTTAGAACATTATACGTAATTTATTTGATATTTAAAACATTATAAGTGAAAACTAATAATATTCATAACACGAAATGGTTAACACAATGTGTGTAGTGATGTAATGGTAAATTTTAATAAACACATAAAATTACTAAATCTAACTACAGAATGATGCACATCACTCAAACTTTTGTCCTGTCCTGTGAACCAGCCCAGAGCTCGGCTCCGTTGTCAAGGACACAGCACCGCATTAACAGAGCATCGAAAAACATTTTTTTTAAATATGTACTTGGGTATCATGCAATTAGTTATCTCATAAAATTGAATAAAGATACGAAGACCACAATCAATAAATCCATCATTCACGACATCTACATATTTGTTGTTATTTCATGGCTAATGATAATACATAATCCGATAACATGATAACTACTGCACACGTGAGCTGTCGTGCTCCTATTTTTTTATTTCTCACTAAGCTCCATATAACGAGCTCAATTAACTGACGCCGAGACGAGGAACTGTTATTCGTAAATGTATACGTGTGTAAGTACTACGTAATTAATATACATAACTAGGATATGATGACTAGGACTAGATGTAGAAATGGAGATAATACTGTAGGAGTTCGTACGATGAGTTTGGAAAATACTACCATATGGTATATATAAATAACCTACTGAGTTCCGTGACAGTTCCGATGCCTTCATGACATAATTTATTTAAAAATGTTGGATAATAAAATTTTAGCTTTTAAGCTAATGGGAAAGTAATGTCTATTATTTCCTCGTAACATCACGCCAGCAATCCCCGAAGAGGTAGACAGAGGAATGTACCACACTACCCCGTTACACCAGTTATGTATGTTATTTGATATTACTATTGAAAAAACGATAATGTGTCGATAATTAATTAAAATGTAATAACTTAATTTGTAATAAATAAACTTGAAGTAAACTTGAAAACATTTGGTAACAAATTGATATGAAAATGATGGTGTGAAGACGAACTGCCTTCTTTTAAGATCACCAACGCTTTTATCGTTCCTCGGTTCGACATGGATCTTGTTTCAGAATAAGAAAGTTTCCCGGAGTACGTACTTTCGTATATGTACGAAATAACGTACATTCTGTTATATAAAAATACTCATTTAAAAACCTCCATACAGTTTTATATGCCGGTTTTAAAATCTCTGTATTCATTTAGTTATTTTTTAAATTATAACGAATTTTGTTATTTTTGTTTAACAATTTACAGAACTATGAAACTTATTTACTAAGTATACATTTAAGGAGAGGTTTTTAAAATTTAACAAACAAGCTATGTAACTACTTCACTACTACTTGTACTGATACAGGCTTATGATCTTCAACATCATCATTTGAATGACTGTTTTTCTATGAATGTGAATGATGAATGTTTTTGTATGAATGTTATATGAATGTTATATTCATATAACATTTTTCATTTACCTATGTATACATATATAAGATGGACTAGTAGACAATACATTTGGCATAATCTCACTTTTCTGTTGTTTGTGTAAAATCACGCTGTAATCCTCGAATAAATAGGCAGAAAAGTATAGTACAAGAGTGAAGTGCGGTTCGCTACTTACGTTTATATCCCGATATGGAATAGGGGCTCAGTCCATTGTCATACACCGGGCACAAATTCAGACTCTAAGATACTACTAGAAAATCTAAGTTAAAAAAATTCACTAGTTCCCGATACGAGATTTTTAGAGATTGAACCCCAGGACCTCTCGATGAGAAGTCGCGCTTGCAATCACTCGACCGGCGAAGCGGTTCTTCTGTTTAGCCTTTTCTAATTTACAAGTAAATAATAAATCATTATCTATTTAACAATATCAGCAGTATGGCGATGTGAGTTAAAACATACATATATAATGTAAAATTGAATGTTGTCTCAGGTTTACAACAAACGCTTCAATATTATACAATTTTCCATAAATCATTGAGTAAAAACAACTTGTTAATTTTTTTCCTCATCGATATCGACAATGTTCTGACACTCGCCTCTTTCACTATCTTGCAAGGTATTGATTTTGAGTATATTTTTATTCAAACGGGGCTACCTGGGGCGTACATTCGGACGAGTTCAGATGTCAGAACATCCGAAACTTTCCTTTACTTAACAATAGCTTTCTACAGTACCCGAATAACCATTCGAATGGAGAAAGATGACACGTCGTTTCGTCCGACACCATTGTCGACGAATGGAAAGGTATAAAAGACTATACACTTTTTGTAATAAAGTTCACAATTAAGTGACATTTATATACGAGTATTTTGAAACGAGTTAACATTTTCTTTTTGTGAGAAACGACACTTACGTCAAACGATTTATTTAGCATGAGCGCTTTGATTTCATTTTCTTACATGTTTGTTTTATATTAAGTATTATAGTTCACTAGCGGCTTTGTTAAATTGTCATGTCTAGAAATAACTATGAATTCGATACAATTATTGAAATGCTTACTTAAGAGGGAGGGGGGGAGGTCTCCATGATGTAATAATAATAATTTTATCAGAGATATGTACACAGTATATCATCGTCATGAACTGCGTATCGTTCGCTCGTCGCACGCGGGTCTCAGCTCACCACGAGCGGAGTGACGCTCCAAGGCGCCAAGGTGCAGGTTTCTTCACGATGTTTTCCTGAACCGTTAATGCAAGTGATATTATTATTTTGTTATATTTTGAATTTTTTTTATTTGACGTGGTTTAAAATTATTGTCGGGCACCAGATATAGATCATAGTGTATTTTTTACACGTAACATCACACCTGTAATCCCCGAAGAGGTACGTAGAGGATTGCAGTATCTACTTTTCACCACTTGCATTCACGTCCTTCTTTGGAGTGACTGGTGAGTCTGTTGCCATATATCGGGCACATATCCAGACTTCGAGTCACTGCTAGAAAATCTATGTCAGAAAAAATCAATACTGTCCGAAGCAGGATTTAACACAGGACCTCTACTCCACGGTCGCGCTAGCTGCCAACACGACCACCAGGCAGCATATTTTTCATAGTTCACAATTATTACTCTTAATTTACACCTCATCCTGTTTTCTTGACGACTGACGCTCACTGATAGAACAACTCAGAAAATATTTAATAAATAATAAATAAATAATAAAAATCATTTATTGTGGATACGAATTACGTGATAAACGTGCCTTATTTAACTTTCTTCAAGATTATCCTAGAGTCTGCCTTACTCAGGTGTGTAGTCGTAATAGATTTAAACATAATTTAATGTAACCTGGACCTGTGTACTTTGGGAAAATCGGAGGTGTCCTAAAAGGAGACTAGGCCGAAAGTTCCTTAAATAGAAGAGAAAGCAGTTCGCCAGGACCATAGCCGGTTTAATTCCGCGGGCTCGGTTCATCTCCATGGGAAGAAGAGGAGACAATATTATATGCATCTGTGTATAAACTAATATTCAGTTGAAACAATATTTGTGCACATTTAAAGTACATTATGAAATACAGTACAAAAATCTGCTTGTGTGAATAAGACAGTAAAACGGAAGGCAGCATGAAACAGTAAAAGCAATGATTGAAGCTAGAATTAAGTAGTTGGTAATGCAATAATGGGATGGGAAGACGTGAGGATGTAGTTTATGTCTACCGCAAACTGATCCTGAACAACTTGAAGTAGGGTTCCGACTAATTTTATAGCTCAGCTACCTGCGTCCTCGTGAAGGGACGTTAAACGATTATCCGACAAGCGATAACGCTGTATCTCTATACATTTGCCGTTTGATTTTCAACTCTATTATATTACCCATAAGTGTCATGCAATTGAGAGGTTTTATAGGCTTGTTGGATAGCTCTTTATAGGTTCTCGAGTGTTCATGTCATGAATAATACCGGTGTTTTGAAGGGAGAATGTTGTGTCGCGTATTTCTTCCAAATTGTCACCCTTGTGCCGATTGTGGGGATGTTATTTAACGATATCATCGGCTTGTGGCAAATATGTACCCGTTTAATACGAAAGAGCGGTGTATTGTCAATAATTACAGTATAAAGTTGTCTAAACAGTTTTGTAGTCATCATCGTCAGCCTACTGCTGGCCACGGGCGGCCGCGGCATGTGCCTAGGCACCCTGCGCCATGTCGCAATCCGCCCAGCGCCGGTTGAGTCGCCTCTTAGCGCATCATCGGTCGGGAATGCATTCTTAATCCGTCCTACACTATCTGTCTTTTTAGTCAAGTTTTATAAATTTTAGTGCACTATAGTATACGTCGGAGGCAGATGTCGCTCCACTCCATGGTACTGGTCTTGAGGTGTTTAGGGCTCAGGATGGGTGATATAATACGCTCCAATGCGGTGACTAACCGAGCATTGTCTTTTATATTCACAATAGCGAGAAGCTTACACGTACTTTACAGCTGTAGACAAACATTTCGTTACTTAAAGCTATTTTCAACGTAACGCGTCGAGTATTTAATGTCCTCATTGCGACATATATAATATTTTCAATCATAGTTGAACTAATACAACTTAAGAGATCTATGTCAACTTTATTGGCAGAGCAAATAATTTTAATAAATTTGTTTTATACACCAAGGCTTTTATGATATAGGTATAACAAATATAGGTAGGTAGCCCATGAAGAAGGACATCGGGTAGCTGCGAAGCTAGTCGGGGTATACCGAAAACACATACACGAGTTAACCCAATACACATTTAATATTTTCGGTATTTTCAAAAGATGTATGTATAGTTTGTATTTAATCTCGCTGTTAACAAATAAACTTCATACCATGCGGTGGGCACCCTGACTTGTAATTGTATGCGATGTCATTTAAAACTTGAGTTTTATGGGACAAAAAACTAGCGACGTGATGAAGAAGCTACGAGCGGCGTTTTTTTCGTTTCATTTTTTGTGGAACGAGGCGATTAACCTAATAGCGTTTTTAATTGGCCGCCGGATTGTCGAAAAAATCATTTTATAGCTGTTATACTCGTAAATAAGATGTTTCGCTTTTGAGAGAGTTTT
>DWDU01003403.1:0-11638 GCA_018245575.1 Jemadia suekentonmiller
GGACGTAAACGTAACTGGTGAAACGTGGGAATGTTCTGCATTCCTCTGCCTACCTCTTCGGGGATTACAGGCGTGATTTACGTTAAATATGGTGAAAATTCATATAGAATAGGGATGATGACAGTACGCGAAAGCCATTAAAGTTATGCATGTATTTAACGATACGTAAATAATGGATTGCAAAACACGTATTTAATTTATAATTATGAGTGAGATTATTTATTATTTTGATAAAATAAAATTACAAAATACGACAATCCGCCATGTTTTGTTGAACGCCAATCAGAAGAAATGACGTCACGTTCTTGTAGATCATAATGACAACTCTTGTTAGTTTCATACATTTTGTCATCGAACTAGTCGAACGTGACATCAAAACGACGCCATGATAGTTTGTAGCGTTTTGGCGGAAATAAATAAAATTTGAAAGTAAAATGGCATTTTTTAATATTAACTCCTCATTTTAAGCCGAAATATGATATACGTAATATTTATTCCTGAATATAAAAAAAAAAACAGTTATTCAAAATTTGTCAACATGCCCATTGCTCCCTCGAAGCCACCGGCCGCCTAGTTTTGCCGCGTTCCCGCCCCGCGAGTACCCAGCGCGTATGAGCGGGAGTCACGGATACAGACGAAAACACTTCAATGTATTGTATAGTTTAGATATATGTACCTACACTGTACGAATCCTGCCGGCTCTCCCCTACAAAGCTTTAAGTAAATGTTAAAGTGGTAGAACTATGTATTATAGACATCATTAAATTTAAATACAAATCGTGATCTACTGTTAGGTAACAATACCGTTTTTCGTAAATTTCTATGTTGACTAGTGTAGAATTAGCTACAGAAAGTATTTAAAAAAAAACTCATAATAATTATGTAAAATGTATGTATTTACAAAATATAAAAGCTACAAAAGTATACAATACTGGCAGAAACAAAATAAAAATAAAGGCACTCACATCACAGATATTATTAGTTACTATTTATACATCATTCCTTATACTATACTGAATTATTATTATCGAGATTCCTTGTTGCCTCATAATATAACTTGCCCCATATGACACAAGTTTTAATTTCCAGCCTAAATCTTAGAGTTTTTATACGTCTTCATAAAATGTAAGTAATTTTATTCACATATTCACATTTAAAAACCTCTGAATATTAAGATGGTACCTACAAAATTTTGTAGGTACCATCTTTGTATAGTAATAATATACTACAAAGAATCTAAGCGTATTTACAGTACGACCGGAGATGAAATCCGTTGTCTTGGCAGTTACATTACATTATCACATTGTTTTTCTTGGAACTTGATTTCATTGCCGCACTAAAGCAAAAATTTCACTATCTATTAAGTACGTAAAAATATAATTTATGACAAATAATAAAAAAAAATACCATACGTTAAATTAACAATCTAATTAAGAAAAGGACACGTAAGCAGTAGGTGTGCAGTAATATAAACGAACTGAAGATAATTTTAGATGCTTATTATTAGAATTTTATTAGTAGATAGAATTGCAACACGCAGAAATCAACTTGACACTTGGGAGGTATGCATTCCCTTCACCTAACTCCGCCTACAAATGGCAAACGCTTTCGCTTTCGACGCGTCCGTACTATTATCACGAGGTGCCTAGTTAACTTTTGCGAGTTGCAACAGAAATCACTAATTCCAGTAGGCTCTCTGCAATAAACAAAATAATCATTTAAGTACGTATTATTGAGATAAATGACTAAATCTGCGTCTGCGCTAGGTAGGTCAAATATGAGCGGAGCACGAACTGACGTAGCGTAGACCTTGCCACCGGAATTCATGTTTAGGATAGACGCGAGCGAGCGTGGATCAGTTGTTGGGCTCGTGTTTGACTGTGTTCGGACAGTTTTCGCTTTTAACGAACACAAAGCGATTCGCGTTACAGTCAATGATGTGTATGAGAGACTTCTGCACATTATGCAAAGATCATGAAAAATTGGTCAGTGGAACCTTGTTTACTGTTGTTAACATATCAAAACAATTCAACGTTATGGGCTCCATATAGAATTAACAATAAAAATATGAACATGCATTTAATAGCCGAGAAATTTGTATAGATTTAAATTCATATAAATTAAGTTATACGTTTATAGGCTTTCTATAGACTAGAAAGACGTACGTCCGCACATACGTCCACATGATACGCCATACGCAGAACGAACGAAATGTCGTCGACAGGTGACGCCGCAAACGATACGAACGAATTGTCGGCATCAACAATTGAGGGCACGAACAGCTTTGGCTTTCGCCTAATGTAGGCCGAGATTGTGGTGTTTCATTTATTTTGTATTCAATTATCTACGCTAGCGCAGATTAGTAAGATTCATAGTATTTAAAATGACTACACTGACTACCCTATAGAGATCGGCATATTTTATATATGACTTCCTTAGCACACATTTCTACCCAAATCATATTTTATAAAAGAAAAGTACACTAATTACGAATGTATATTATAGGCAAGTGGCGGCAAGTAAAATTTGAGGCTTCGCAAGTGCTGCTTAATCTGGATACTTTACAATTTATTATTCCATTGGCTATTTTACACTTTGTGCCTAAGTTTAGTATTAAATTTTGGCGGACTTAACACCTGTTTCATAAATAAAGTCCTTTTCTCCTTAATATCTTTCGAAGTCAAATGGGACGCGACGCCAGTGCTATTTCTCTTTATATCAATTGAAGTTGAATTTAAATGTTTGGGAGAATAAGATTTATCCATTATATGTTCGTTACTTTTGAATTGGTTTTTTACATGTATTAAATTTAAATCAGATTCTTGAGAGATATTTCCGGAATCTTGATACAATATTTCCTCACTGGAATTCAAGGAACTTCGACCTGGCTCAAATCTTTCCCTTAAAATTGAAAATTTTCTCCTTGGTTTATTTCGAACAGCTTTTTTAATATTAGAAATTTTTGAAATTGAGCTATTTACTACAGGTAAAGATATGTCTTTTTCGATTAAATGCTGTAATGATGGCGCCTTTCTAAGAGATAACTCCTCCAGAGAAGCCATAGGTAACGTGTTGTCGGACACTAGGTGTCGTAAGAAGTCAACATTGGTATTGCACATGTCTTGTAAACGATCTTCGGATTTATTACTAATTTTTTTACTTTGTATTTTTGAATTGCTCACTGATCTTTGACGACGTGTAACGTTCTCATTGTATTGTATAGTGTTATTTGAATTTAAACGAGTTGTGGTTGGTGCAATATTTAATTCCTTATTGATTGACTCAAATTTTGAGCCGTGCGAAACGTTAAGCACATTTTCTTTTTCAGGTAATGTTTCCATAATATTGCTGGAATCAAATTTGGAGGGTTCTTTCCAAAGCGCTTTTTTCAAATGGGTATCTATACTTGTAGGTGTGAATTGTGGCGAGTCAAATATATGTTCTCTTCGATGATATAAATTCCTGGGAGAATTAGTAACTGTTGCTTTACGTATTTCATCTATAGTGGCGACTAGAGATCTTTCCGAATTGAGTCGTTTTTTATTAGATGGGTCTATGTCTCCTAAATCATCTAATTCCTCTAAAATGGGTTCTAAATGGTTAGGATCTTTGTTTGTATCAACCATGCATGGTTTTGCGACAAATGTTTCATCGTTGGGACAAATGACTGTGTTAGCGTAATCTTCCGGGTTTCGATCGAATTTTACAAATACATTAGAGTACGTATGTGGTTTTTTTGGAAATGGCGGCGCGGCGAGGATGGCATTCTTTAATTCTTGTGAAATACAACTGCTTATTTCAGAACTACCCGAAGTAAGTGTGTCACGATTTCTGTCTCGCACTACACTGCCATCATGAAGCCAGTTCTCGATGTCACAATAACAATTCCAGGATCTTAATCCCCAAGCTTCTCGAGCGATGTTGACAGCGCAAATATTTTCATAATCATGAACCGAGAGAATTTCTGTCGGGGTCTCAATGTCGCGTTGTTTCAAATAAAGCAAGTCATTACTGCTAATACCGTTTTTACTTTTATCCTTCTTGGCATACATTTCTTTGAGGATGTCCAATGCAATTTTTTGAATGTTTTCTATATCTGCATCTTGATTTCCCACTTTTATATTTTTCAAAGCACTTAAACATAATTTTTGTACGATATTTTCATTGAATGTGTTTATATCAGAGCTATTAATATCGCTAAAGCTTAAGTCTAGGTCCATGTCAATTGAATCGGACGACGTTTTCTTGTTTGATCCATCCGTGTCTTGGCTTATTTCTGAGCTATGATCGTTTTTTATAGTCTTTATAAAGTTTGCGTTTACAATGTTACAAACATTGAGATTCAGATTAGTTAAATCACCTCTTAGCTCATCCGAAGAACAAATTCCACGACGCTTTTGTAGGTTGAGATTGCTGGATGTTATTTCGTCAATAGAACTTTCTAAATTGTCGATAGAAGCTAATTTCAGTTTAAGCTCAGTAGGTGAACAAATTTTTTTCTTGTTAATTTTCGGATTTAACTGATTACCCAAATGATCTCTATTCATTATTACTGATTGCGGTGTATTTTCTACGGTGTATAGTTCTATACTCGATGTGTCCATACTGATATTTCCAACAGGTGCTGACGTAAAAGTTGGCGTTCCTGATCTAGCGATCCAATGATCAAGTAAAAACTTTTTATCAGCGTTATCGGTCTCATTATGTGTTGTTTGTTGAACTTCTTGTGGCTCCTTTATATTTATAGATGTCGTTGGCTTTTCTTTATTAGAACTCTTGAATGACCTTACGTGACTCAATGTAGTAGTACCTTTATTTTCACATTTTGGAGATTGTTTCGTTACCTTATTGTTTAGCTCGATATCTTCGTGAGGATACTTCCATGGTATCGGTCCTTTGGAATGGAAGTATCTGTAATATAGTATCATCGACGTCATGCCTGTAAACAATTTTTTTTTGAAATTAATTTAAAATATACTATTTTTTAGTTTTTAAGATTTTGTCTTTAAAATAGATTTTTGATATCCGGCGTTAGATGTTTTTCTCTAAAGGTATTAAGTAATATAAGTGATGAACTTATGAGGTCAATATTTGAAAGTAAAATATTTACCTATGATAGTACCAGCTATCACACATACTGTGGCAGCAATGGACCACGACTTTTTCTGTTGTTCAGAGTCAGAAATCAGTACGTACAAGAATAAGCTGCCAAAATTCTGTGTCACCATCAAAGAGTAAAACATCAATAAACGGTAACGAGTGTGTCCTTCTCGGAGATTGATGTAACAGAAGCAATAAACGAATCCCATCACAGCATTGTATAAAGTCTCTTCCAATTTATTTGGACAGAAGGCTGTCTTCTGCATGACTATCCAGAACGTCATTGTGGACCAGTGAAGGCCTAGAATTAAATCAATAATTAATAATTACTTCTGCAAGACACCACCAATCATACTCTTAACAACATCAACATTACTGATGGCATAGGAAACTTACCCAATGGGACAAAAGTCCATAGTCCAAAGATGATAGCAAATAACAAGATTCCAGAAATTCTTCCAATCAACATACCAAAATGCCAAACAATTTTAAGTAACAATGAATTCCATTGGAATGTATCAAAGAATGAAATACTATAAATGTATGTAACACAGCCCCATATCACAGATGCAATTGATGCTGCTAGAGCGAACACTGGAAGCAAATTGAAATACATACATAAAAATATGTTTTGCTTAAAGTCTTTTTATTCTATTTACCAAACATATTCCACCACATAACACCTTGCAGGTTTACATTGCCTATGGTAATTAAATCTCTGGCAAATGTACACTTAAATTGAAAATAAGCATGATAATATTTAGAATAAAACTTACAACTGTCAGTCATGAATTGAACAAAGCAAAAATACTCATCTAAAACTGTGATATTGGTACTAGTATGTTCATAATACATATATTGAGATATCAAGATTTTACTATTAACATATAAACTGCCCTGATGTTAGTTTCTTTTTTTTGTTACTTATTTTTTATTTTTTAGATTAGAAAGTATATCCCTAATTTTTAACAGGTATAATCACAACATGATGTGGTCACCTATAATTGTAAAAACAGCCACCTTATATTTTAGAAACTTGTACCATTGATATGCTGTGTATATGCTGTATTATAAATTGGTAACGTAACATCACAATTGTTATCCCTGAAGTGGTAGGCAGAGGAGTGTAGTACACTCCCACATTTCACCAGTTATGTTTACGTCCTACTATGGAATAGGTGGTGAGCCTATTGCCATGCACCAGGCACAAATATTATACATTGGTAATCCAATAAATAAATAATTCTCCAGAAAATAGATTAGCAACTCACCTTTTGTATAATAGTTTTCATTTAACATAACTATAGCATATGTTTGTAAAATAATTTGTGGTATAGTCCCAGTGAATATGTACAGAAAATGTAACAAACTCAAATCATTCCTTTGACACACTAGTTTCTGAGTTTTTATAGACTCCAAGTTTTTGCAAGCAAATACTTTGTGCAAGTATATTATGTATCTGTAACATACACAAGTGAAAATATTGTCAGCCATTGTAAGGCCCATTAGCAAACATGTTAATAAATCATATGGGCAGACAATACAATAACATTGCTCTAAGGGCAATCACAACAGAGTTATCCAGGTAGATGAATTCTCTTCTGTCCTATGAGGGACCTGAAATATTGAATAAGAATATCCAACCAGAACAAAACATTTGAAAGAGATGTCTACATTGTGTATATAATGCAGATGTTAGTATGTAGAGGTATAGGGAACAGCTGCTCTCCACATATGGCCACCTGATCCCAAAGTAAGCATCAAGAGAGCTTGTGGTATGGTAACCAGACAGCTGATAAACTACATATATACATATAAATATATCCTCATATAAATATTTTTATTATACCCAGACACAGAACAAATACTTGCACTCATCATACAAATACTTATTCCGGGTGGGAATCAAACCCACTCTTAAGAGGAAATTTGTAACCAGTGGGATGATGAAAAGGTGGATTATGAAAGTGACAATGAGTGTACCATTTAAAAGATCCATAATTTTATAAATATTCATACCTTTCTAGCAGTCCAACAAGACAGCCGTGGGTGATCCAATGTCGGATATTTGACTTATGGTCGATCAAAACCCATCTCATAGAGAATATGTTTATTAAAATATTAGGTGACAGTATAAAAGTGATTGTAGCAAGTGCCCAATACAGATAACCATTTTTACAGTACTCTGCAAACACTAAAATATCTGAAAACATTATTTAACTTGTAAGTATTTATTAAAATTATCACTTAGTTCAATTCTTATTATTTTTTATTATTAGGAATATTGAATACAGTAGCTACTGTTAAGCTCAGATAAATGAACATTTTCATACTACAAAGAGCAATACTTCTTAGGCCAAGGATTAAAATTGTTCACTTTGTTTACAAGTTATAATTATGTGCATGCTATATAATAATACTATCATTCAACATACCTGTAGTTAAGTCTGCGAGAATTGTGACCAGGGATATAAAAACACTTAAAACATTGAACACACAATAGGTTTCGTCCTGATTGTTCGCAGTCTTTCTATCTACAGGAATACCGAGCACACAAGCCTCGGCCATTCTATAAATGTATGGGCATATTGACTTAAACAACCCCTGTTATCGTCTTATTTTTCCTTTTTATACCTTCCATTAAAGTAACACTTAGATTATAACCAATTTTGAGCTGTAACAAAAGAAAAATCATAGAGTGATCAACTACAAAAACAATTCAATTCAACGGCGGCGCAGACGCAAGACAGGTCGCTGCACTCCGCTTATTAGATAGAGACTAGGGTTGCCACTATTCCTAGTGTAGTGTACTGTAGTTTAGTGTTTTAATAACAAATTCAGATTGACAGTATATTTTAGTGTTATAGGACTGCAATACAAAATAGATAGAGGAAATAGGGAACCAAATATATAAGTACTTTTGCCCTTAGCTATTGAAAGTTAATGACCCTTTGACGGTTTGTTTCTTTGTCTAGCCCTAATTGTCTGTCATCATTAAATCTTACTTAATTGTCTGTCATATATGTCAAAAACATATGGCAATTGAAACGTAGTTTTTAAAAGTTTTAAAACATTTTGGTCGTTTCCTTTGAATTGTTTCTTTATTACATTTACGATTTCCTAAGTTCTAATGTATGTGACTGTTTGAGTTTAGATTACAGTTTTTTTTACGATTACTTAAGATTACTTTTTAAGATTGCTTTTTAGATTACAATGAAACCCACGTAAAATTCATGTAAATAACTTAATTTACATGTAAATAAATTAATTTGCAAAAGAAATAAATTGCGATATATTATTGAATAATCAAATTCTTTTACAATGATACATGACGCGTTGTTAATGTTATGGGACTGCTCCGACATAAAAGAAGAACCTCAAGTAAGTATATTTGATTTACTAATGAATAGCCCATAAAATCGGAAGGTGTTTAGACTTCAGAGTGAAGCTTACTTAACCACGACCACTGCCTTAAGATTTAATTAATTGAGTTTCCAGAGTAATAATTTAGTTACATCTTGCCAATCAAATTTATATTACAAATAAACTTTTCAGGTGAATCCACTGTCATTTGCAAATCAAGGTGATGAGGAGATATACAATAGAATATATGCAATCGCAAAAGACCATCACGCTATTGAAAAATTTATCGGAGCGACAACGTTCCATACAAGAAAATTTAATGCAGGTATCATATAAACTTGGTTTTCTTTAGTAACTTTCAGCAAAGGAAATACTATAAGGGCATTATAGGGTTGGATATTTGATATTCAAACGTAATTGTTTGTATTGTTGATATTTATAAAATATAACTTTATGAACATAAGACATTAATTGACTGCCTCTTTGACCAGGTGGTAAGTACAACTACTGTTTGTTGGGTTAGGGAAATCCAACATGGTAGCTGGTTGGGTACTGTATTAGATTTTCCCAATTTAAATTTGGTAATGGCTAAATCAAGCAGTAGTAGGGGTCTGGATTTGTGCCCGGTGTACTGCCATGGATTTGTATGCATTGCCTATTGAGGCTCATCCCCATTCCATGGTTGGATATATCATAACTAGTGTAATATCTAAGTACTACATATCCCTGCCTACCTCTATGAGGATGATGTTATGTTGCGGGATTGTAATAAATATTTATTCCCAGAATCAGGGCTTAGAACTTATGGACTGTATGGTCAAGCTCTTGGTGAAGGACTTACGGAGGTGCTACAATCATACAAGAAGACCTTGGTGGAAGTGGAAGAATTGGTTATTGGCAATCGAAACTACACCCTCTCATTTGTATATAGTAACATGGAGAAGTACCAAGGACTATTTAACATTTTAAACAGAGTAATAGCAACTATTAAAGAAAGAAGATTGATTGGCTGCCAGATACTAAGTCTCGTTCATCAGTACATATTAAGTGGGAATGAAATGGCACATGATGCCATGTTAAAGTAAGTTACCTTTTACTTTCTTGGCAAGTGCCAAGGGAGGCCAAGACTCAGCTATCTTGATCAAATGGGTCAGATACTTGCTGATGGGGGAGTCAGAAGTCTCCGGAACCGGTATGCATGAAGTATAATGAATAAAAATATAAGCAAGGCAGACTGCATCATTCTTCATGTTTATTGCAAGCGCAACTGCTGATGGGGAGGTCATAAGTTCCAATACCCGGGTCTGGCACTATCTGATTTTCCTAAGATTTTTTAGTTGTGACTTGGAGTTTGGATATGTGCCTGGTACATGGCAGTAGGCTTACCAATTATTCCATAGTGGGAGGTAAACATAACTGGTGATGTATGGGAGTGTACTACACTGCTCTGCCTACCTTTTCCATGATTATAAGCATGATGTTATGTTTGAATATGTGCAACTTTTTCTATTGTCTTCCAGAATATTCTCATGTATCAACCTAGTGTTCATAAATCAACTGTGCACATGGCTGCTGTATGGTGAACTAAGAGATCCCTATGAGGAATTCTTCATATTCAAGGCAAAAAAGGCAGATGCTTCAGATACCATGGCATCTACTGCTTCAACTGGCAACACTTGTGATAAGTCACTACTTTCCACTGTGAGTAAATGTTCTATATATAGTAATATTTTTTATAAATAATAGAAAGTAGAATAAACATATTTTTATAAAGGGTCATTATCAACCCTATTGTAGTTCTGCTGTTGGATGTGGGTGTTTATGGAAATGGGAAGGATTTTTTTATTTTTGTATTTTTATTTTATTTTAAATTAAAACCATAGTTTGCTGAGATGGATACATGTGGTTTAGCATAGCATACTTGTAGATACAATATATGTGACGGCCCATGCACTATGCACTGGGCACAAATCTGTCTGAATCGCTATTAAAAATTTCTACTAAAAAACTTAAGTTACGAAAACCCAGGTTCTGATCCTACAACCTCTTGATTGGCGGTCAGCCTTGCAACCATATGACCAACGAAAAAAGTCACGATGACATTTATATAAATATTGTTGTATTTATTTATTTCAGCTACAACGTACACCATTAGACTGTGGCTTCAGTCTGAATCCAACGATGATACCCTATTTTATTCCACTATCGTTGGCACAAGAGATACTGTTTATTGGAAAGACTGTGATATTATTTGGATTTGATCCGAAAAAGCTTAAGAAGACCAACTGTTTCACCATGAGTAGACCTCTGTTGTCCCTCCAGAAAATTGATAATGATTCACGAAGGTAATATTTAATTTCAGCATGTTCTCTCAATATGAAGAATTATCCTATGGTCTTCTTTACAATTTAAACTTTACTTGCTATGAGTTTTGGTGGCGAACGAAGTCATTATATAAGGCATGAAAAATGATGTAGCAACAAAATCTAAATGTGTATGTTTTGGTCAGGTTTACCATCTGGGAAGAAAAGGAATCTGTATTTCATGAAAAATTGCAGAATTTAAAGAAACCAGAAGTTTTTGAAGTATGTAATTTGAGAGCTGTTGTTAGAGAAATCAAGGAGTGTGTTACTAAGGTGTGATTACTTTGTCCTTTTTTCTAATATGTACTTTTAAGTGTCTTCATGGTGAGATGTTATCTAATTCCTCTAGATTTAATTGATATTTGGTGTTTATTTTTTTAATACTACTTAATGTTGCTCTAATATAAACATTCGATTTTTATGTGTCATGTGCCGATTAATTTTTATTTATATAATATGTGTATAATGTAAAGAAAACGCAAATAGTAACCTTTGCAGCTACATTTAATAATTGTTATATGTATATACCAGCATTTGTGGACGGTAGCAGTTGAGGAGGCGCAGTTATTGCACGAGTTGAAGTTGATGAAAGATTTCTACTTGCTGGGCCGCGGCGAGCTCTTCCTTGAACTGTTGCGGCTCAGTACACGCATACTGGACCGCCCCACGTCCAGGACTTCCACTAGAGGTATGTGGTAGGCAATAGTAGTTATGGTGCAAAGTCAACATGATAAGTGATTCCAACGTTACGATGTTCGTTTTTACGATTGAATGTTGCTCAATATAATTGTGATGGATAAACCGTGAGGTAA
>DWDU01003404.1:0-11637 GCA_018245575.1 Jemadia suekentonmiller
TGCCCGACCCGGGAATCGAACCCAGGGCCTCCCGTTCGGCAGTCGCACTTGCAACCAACACGACCAACGAGGCAGTCAACAATTCATTTACTTATTTAAATATGCTGCAATACATTAGGAAAAAAATTACCTACCTGAAAGGACCTACTAATGAACATAGAAATACTAATTGCATAGTTAATATTCAGTTTGACCCATCCTAGAGCGAGCTTGGCATTGTGGGTCGCCTTTCATCAAATAACGCAGTTAAGAGTCTTCTGAGTTATCTTTGATGTAAGAAATACAGTAATATCGTATAATTATGAACAGCTTAACTTTTGCTACAGTGACGACTATCTTTCGAAATGTACTTTCAAGTTTTATTAACTTCTCTCGGCCCCGACTGGCGTTTACTCGAAACGTCTCTCCCTCTCTTTATCTATCTTTGAACTGATATTTCTTACATTAACCGTGAAATGTAAGTAACATTTGATGATTTTTGTCGCTGAAGTCAATATAAATTACTCCCGTTATTATAAGTCAGTGTTATAACTTCATGTTCTCTGATCATGTTAGGGAAGAAAGTTTGGTTGGATTGGGCTCTGTAAAGAAAAAATGATTGAATTTATGTAAATTATTTCATGCATGTATACAATTTCTTACGTGCCAATAACTCTCTTAATTTACAATATTATAACAAATACACACAATATTATAACAAATCGTCGCGAGTGATTATTTAACTGGAAACGAATTAAAAAATGAACCAAATGTTTGTTTTATTTATATATTTACGTAGGTAGGAAGCCAAAGGAATTTAAGCTCATATAGCCATGGATCCAATCAAACATGTTGAAAGGAAATTTACGACGAACTAGTGTCTAACCCTTTTATCATTCGGAGACGGCGTTGTGAAAAGTCTAAACATTAATATATTTATATTGCATACCAATGGAAAGCACTTAGGCTACCCTCTAGCTTACATATTTCCAAACTACTGAAACAACATGTCAAGGTACCATTTATGATCGTATAAAATAACATCCTGCCTACATTTCCCTAAGAGGTAGGCAGGAGAGTGTGGTTACTACCACGTTTCACCTTATATCTTATGTTTCATGAAACAAAGGGTGAGCCATACAATTGCCACAAATCTAGGCTCCTTGCTAGTAATCGGAATTTTTTGTCAGAAAAACCCAATAATATTGAAGAACGGGATCGAACCCCGGGCTTCTTACTCAGAAGCGCGTCAGCAAAGCAATGGTAGCTCAACGATAATTACATATAAGAATAAATACAATTTATATGTATAATATGTCTGTAACCTGAGCATTTTGATTCAATTATTTATTAAAGCGTAGCAATTTTCGCGCTTCTATATACATTCCAAATGCGAATATAAATAGAGAAACATATCGCGCCGTCTCCAGGTCATTTGGGAGCAGCGCTGAAAAATGATTACGCTATTACCTAGAATAAATAAAACATTTATAAGAGTGCTCTTGAAATAAAAGACAAAAGAACGAAAACACGTATGTGCTCATGTGTCAAATAAAAACTAATTTGACTGGCACATCTTGGTTGTTATTTTGCCTTGTTGCGTATATCCATACGCGGCGCCCTTCGGTCTGTTTTCTATACATACTACACATATTAACTTAGTTATTTGTCTGTAAATAAAAAAGTGTAACACCACGCCTGTTATCCCGAAGAGGTAGGTACAGATACACTCGTGCGTTTCGCCAGTTACGCTTACGTTCCATCATGGGATAGGTGGTATGGAATGGGCACGAAACTAGACTCTGAGCCAGTATTAGAAATTTCAAGTTAGGAATTTTAAATAGTACCTGACCTGGGGTTCGAACTCAGGACCTCTCGATCGACACTCGCTCTTGTACCCACTTGACCAATGAGACAGTCATAGAGGCAGCTATAAATGATATTAAAAATAATAATATCATAGTTATTCGCAGGCTATGCGCACTCGTGGGTAATTTATATAAACTGAATATTTATTTACCTTTATGTATATAAACTATTCTACTGTGTATATTATATATGTACTTGCTTTTGTATATATAACAAGCACTAAAAAGCTCTAATATAATTTCTTACGTATAAAAAAATATTTGTTTCTTTTTAAATTAAGAATAACGCCACCGACATATCCAAGAATATTAGACATATAGGTTTACAATATACGAGGGATATAATATCTACAATATACGGGTTTGTTGATATCAAACACACCGCCAATAGTGTTGTTATGGAATAATATTAATTTAGGGCGCTGTTAGAACTATATCTTGTGTCGCAAATAGGATTATCTAAATCCTTTCTTATTACTTTCGTGAGATAAAAAGGTACTCTTGTTATGTCTGCATAAAAATCCCTTAAGTAAACACGTTTATTGAGTGTAGTATGAGAGCGGTTTGGGGGCAACTTCGAAACTAAAAATAGAATTTTTTGTTTCCCTTTTGTTTTGTTTCCAAGTATTGTTGAAAAGTATTTATTGCTGGGGAAAAATAGGTTTCTTTAAAGTTCAGCCGCGATTTCGGAAGTAAATTGAAAGCTTGCTTGCCGTCGTATTCTTTATATATGTATATATATCAGGCGTTTCATCTTTTAAATTATTTTGAACTTCACGCATAGTATTTACGACAGTCTCTTATAGAACTTCCGTGTATTTAATTAGACTTACAAACAGTGGCCTCTTTTATGTCTGTAAATATGTACTAACATGTACATATACATATGTATATGTAACATTTCGAATTTCAGATTCAAGTGGTCAGATATTTTTTTATGTATTAAAAATGCATAGGTATTATGTAATTAGTATACGTAGACGTACGGACGCCTCCACTTATTATTACTTTATTGAATTTATCTTACTTTACCTTATTAACTTCAATGCTGCTACACTATTTAGGTTTGGTTCAGTTAATAACTAAAATGTTTAAATAAATAGGGAAAATTGTAAAATAGTTTACGAATAGGTTGTGATGTCTAGGCCAAACTAAAATGGGCGGAGTTCAGACTCGTTGTAGACCGTTTGCCTTCCGCTCGATCGTCACTAATTTATTTTGCAGTTGGGAACCGATTTTTTAATCTCATTTCGTCGGAGGGTTGGGCAAGCCCGCTCTTGTCGAGATTGTCAATTTGAATACCGAACTTTTCCATTTAACTTTCGGATACTCAACTTTTCACAACAACATTCTTTCGGACAGTTTGCATTGTCGGGTTTCGGTGTTAAAAATGTAATTTGCGCGGTAATTTCGTTGTAGGTGTGCGGGATCCGACCCTCGGAATGTTACATTTTTATTTTTCACTCGGTATTCGGTTAAAACATTTTAATTGATAAACTTTTGTGGGTCTTCCCTTGTAATGTTTGCTTGGTTGAAGTTAGGTGTTTTGCGTTGGAACCTGGAAAATGCTTATGTATCTTAATAGGTAGCTAATTTTATTCATATCTTTGGCACACGTTTTGTAAAATACAAAAAACGTCTTTCACTTCTGCATAAAGAACGATTCTATATAACATTGGGAAATTGCTGGGTGTTTATTTGAGATTTATAATCGTTTATTTTCGGAGCAGCAACGTAATTGATGCGAAGTGCCATGCTCTGCGATCACCAACCCGAATGCCAAGCCTTGATACTATGGACAAAAATCCCTCATGAGAGCTCCTACGGCTAGCACACTGTTACAAGGTAATGATGTATACATATATATACGATACGTTCTAAGTAAAAACGTACTAAATTTAAAATAAGTTACATTCGACTTGAAATCAATTAAATTGTTTCGCGTACAAATGTGCCATATGAAAATATGCTCTACTATACTGTCAAAACAATTTAAGAACCTTTATATTTTGCGATTTGAAAAGTTAAATGCAGTTGGTTGCAGCGAATAAAGTCCTGGATTCGTTCTAACGCTTGATGATTTGTTCTCGAGACGAGCTGTCTCCACCAGCCGCACACTCGGAGAAGTAATACCTAGCGATTTAAGTAACTACTGGGTGGGTACATTTTAAAGTGTTATTTTGTTTTCGCGAACGGTTAAAACAGTTAAAAATGACTAAACTTTGCAACGAATCGCTGTTAAATTTGCGTAGAGACGGTCTGGTTCGTAGACAACCTGTCTTTATCAGTTGCAGTCAGCTTACGAAATTGCAATTTAAAATACGTTTATTTTTGTTGCTTCGCAGTGAACTGAATGCAGTTTGAATTGGGATGTTACAAAGCTTTGTCTGTTAAACAAATGTAGGTAAAATTAATGATTAAGGTCTATTGACAACAATAGCACATGTAAATTTACCATTCTGATCATTAGCCTCAGTCCACTGCTGGGCAAAAGCCTTCCCCGTGGGATTGTACTTACCATCTTTGTACCTTTACATTTTAGTGCATGACAAGATTTGCGTTTTTATTTCGGGTTATGGGTACGTCATCAAGTTCGATTTTACTTACATTGCGTAATTTCGTATTTGAAAAACCCTATGGGTTGTCATTACCAATCACGGCTAATGTAGTATGGCCACAGGCGGTAAGTACTCTATTTTTAGAATTTTCTCAGGAAAAAAAAGGGAATTTGTACTACTAGGCGACACAGAGCGGTTACCACGAGCGAATTCTTACTTTGTGTACTGTCGTCAAACCAGGAAACTCGGAAATTAATCCCTATGTAAAAATCTTGGCCTACCGGCATTTGTAGCGTGGGTAACTATTGAACCAATACTTTTAATTTTAATCGAAAACCCGTATCCAGCGCAAGAAGGTTGATGATGATATGAAATAATTCAGCTACCCTATGACGTAACATCACGCCTGTAATCCCCGAAGAGGTAGGCAGAGGAGTGTAGCAGCTACCCTATCTTTGAAATAAAGCTAGCTACATTCGATATTCTAGAATTTACTAGATTGTACTCAAGGAAAAACAAAAGATTTCAGACGCTAAGCGCAAGTTGGATTCGTGCGAATTGTTCTTAGATGAGCTGTCTTCACCAGACACAGCACTCGACAACTAATTTCGTACTATTTGGCTTCCTTACTTCTATTGGGCTGGAGGCAACATAACGTTTCACAAGCGTTGTGAATTGTTTATAGCAATCGTCTTACTCATGTGACTTTGAATGAATACATTGAATACACAAAGCGTGTGATCCGATCGCCTTTAATGCAAGTCAAATTTTTACAGTCAAATTTAATCACATTTTTATGAGTTAAATAGCAGTTCTGCAACTGGCTCAGAATTTTCAATTTATTAAAAATTATATATATGAGAAAAATTGCATACTTTTAGTCATAAATGTTGATCACATAACGTAAACCTAACTGTGAAAAGTCAGAGCGTACTACACTCTTCTGCCTACCACTTCGGGGATTTTAAGCGTTATGTTACGTTGTTACTAAAATGAGGCGTAGTTTAAAATTATATATTATGTTAAGAGTCTGTCATGGTATTCTAAACGAATATAATATTTTAATTATGAAGCGCTCTTTTAAATTTAAAGCATAATTTAAAACATTTTCTAAGAAGCATGTTCGCTTAACTGAAAATCTGCAGTCATTTTTTTCTCTGCGGTTTTCCCTCGGAGTAGTTTTTAACCTTTGTCTTGTAATCTAAGTGGCTAAGAGAATAAAATGACACTTTGAAAGCATTTCTATGCAGAGCCGTGTATGCAGATCGCAGAGTACTGAAACAATTTAGAAGCTTGTTAGTTTTTAATTACATTTAATGTGTAGTATGCATTCTATTACGTTAAGGTTTATGTTACGTTTAGGTTTACGTTATGTCTGCTTTTTTCATTGCGCCAATTCATTTGTCTAATAGAAAATTAATAAATGAAGTTTCTGGTAACAAAACAGTTTCGAGTAAATTAACAAACACTAAGCATTCGGTAATGTTTTACGTTTCTGTTCATACCTAACTTTATAAGATTTTTTAATTATATTTTATTTTTGGAGCATTACAACGAGAGATCTTTAAAGCTTTAAGAAAAAGGACAAAAATTCTCATATTGTTTTTACGAGAATATTTACGCAAGTCAAACAGGTGTCACGACAGATCGCAATACGAATTCTCATAGAAACTATGCTGTGTCCATTACAAGTACATATTCATTATTCGGCTTATCAATTCTATTCATCATGTTGTACCATATTACCCACACATAAATCAGAAGCTGTCATGAAACTTATTTCCGATGCCGTGTTCTGGAACATGAGATACGATATGCAAGCTTATACGTAGATAGACGAGGCATTCCAGGTTGGTACTAAGTTAACGTCCTGACTGTCAACAAAAGGCCATATTATAATTTGTTTTATCACGTAGGTACATTTATTTCTATTCAGCACTGGTTTCCACTCAGATCAAGCAGGATTCAGACCACAGAGAAGGAATAGCGTTGGTAGTGTGCACATTCCTTGCAGATAATTATGAACATACTTACCCCTATCTAGGCAGGGAGACTGAGTTCTAAACTATTATTAATAAACTTTTTTTAACCTTTTGTTTTATTGTTTAGTTCACAATCATTACAAATAGCTGTGTAGGAGCGTTGTATGCAATTTGCAACTAAAAAGATACCGGTGGTTCGCTTGATGCTCGCATCGCAATATATCCAACGTCCTGGCTTATTAACAACGATTCCTCTACTGGCTTTGGTACATGGCTAATATATTGCCGAAATACCTTTATGGGACTCATTGTCATACTACATACGACACGAATTTAATATCAACAACAGGTGTTCCTGCCCAGTTTAATATTATGTATATACATGTGCCGACTATTCCTTTCGTAGTATCCTTAAAATGTTATGAAAATAGTGGGGTTTTTTTGTATTGGAATTTAAGCTTCATTATAACAGATTTAATATCAAATTGGAAACAATTATTTCGACATAATTAAATGTCATAGAGGTAAAATAAGTGAAGCACCTTATTTAGTACAAAAGTTAATAAGATGTTATTACTTTTTAATAACCTTCAAAAATTCTTCTATATCCTACGTGTTGTAGAAGAGGTTTTATTTATCCACTAGCGTTTGCCGAGAAATATAGTGGGACGGAGTCGCGCATGTAACACAGAGCGACTAACTGAGTTACTTGTTAGAATTAATGATAACAACACTGGCCACTTCTTAACTATTCACGACCCTACAAATGAAGAATTATCTATATTATTTGTACCTTCCATGTAACGTATGTTTTTATAAAAAGTTGCTTTTTTTTCTACGTTTACGTAAGTGAAGTGTATTTTTTTTTAAATGCCTATTCGAAAAATTGTGTCTTTTAAATTTACACGTGTGTCTGTTTGTGGCTTCATATTTCTTCAACGGAATAATCGATTTCGACTTTTTACTCTTGATGCTTCGTTAGGGTTCCGTGTGTCAATCAAGTCATCATCATTTATAATCAGCAGGAAACCCAATTTTTACAAGCAGAAGTATCGTGTTTGAGATCATACGATTTTAGATAATGTATACGTGTATGTATATGTATATATTTTGTAGATGGTCCAGATGGTTGATGGTTTGGTGATGGAGCAGAAATGAATATTGAGTAAGAATTGATAAGGGTTCCCAGTTTGCGGCAAATTGGAACAAACGGCGCGAAATAAACTACAAAATGTCGTTTCGTACGAAATGCTAGCGACGTTAGTCGAGGTGTTTTTTGATATTTCGTGATCTTTTGTTTTTAATGAAATTACTCGCCACCAAGGCAAATTTTTGTTATAAAAGTATCATTAAAACAAAGGTACATCAAATTTGTTCCTAATAATTTTTAACATAAACTTATTCCATGCTTACCTTAACTATGGAAATGTTTTTGAAAACATTTCTATAGTTATTAAGGTAAGCAGAAAAGAAGATGCAGAAGAATCAGAAGGTAAGCAGAAAAGAAAACTATGGAAAACCTTTGAAATGCAATAAGTCATACCCACATATGTGTATCACACTCAATCATTCGTCTCGCCGTGTTATCAGTCTGTTCTGCTGACCTTCCAAATATATATTTATCTAACATAACGCCTGTAATTCCCGAGGAGGTAGGCAATACTAGTCTAGTACACACCCAAGTTTCACTAGCTACGTTTACGGCTCTCTATGGAATAGATGATGAGCCTATTGCCATTACTAGAAAATATAGGTATAGAAAAATAAAATAGTGCCCTATCCGGGATATGAACTTTTCGATCGGTAGCCGCGTTTGCAACCAACATGACCAACGAGGCAGTCAAACTATATATGTATGTAAACAAATATACGCTAAGGGTATAAAAATCTTCAAACATATTGCCTGTAGTAGCGCAGATGTACTCGTAAGTAACCCCGGCAGTGCCGCTAAGAAGATTACTCTCGGCTCCATATTCAAGGCCTGTTCGAGTCAGTTTTTTTGTCGCTTGCAAGATTGCTGCAGCCTTAAAAATTCTCGCTGAAAAGAAAAAGTGCAGTTAAAGTACAAACTGTAGTCCGATTTAATCTCCAATATCATAAAAATGTAACAACGTTGTCAGCGTATTTTAGTGGGGATTTTTGAAATATTCCTTCTCTCATCTCATTCTGGTTGCATTTATCGGAACAAAATTTCGTTTTGGTGTTCCACATAGTAGCTTGGTTTTATGAAGTGAGGTATCTTTTCTATACGGTTTTATTTTACATTACATAATAATCGTATTAACTTCTTCTTTAGTGGTGAAATTGTATTTTTTCGCCAACTGTTTAGTGACTAGTGTTGCGGTAACCAAAGTTACCTGTTCTTGGTATTAATGTCTGTAGACTTATATTTCCCGTGTTCAGGTCTTTTAGTACCGTATTTTCTATAGAAATGATTAATGAAAGAAAATTTATTACTAAAAAATCTAAAAACGTAATATCACGCCTGTAATCCCCGAAGAGGTAGGCAGAGGAATGTAGCACCTACAGTCCCACTTTTCACCAGTTACGTTTACGTCCCAATATGGAATAGGTGGTGAGTCTATTGCCATACACCGGGCACATATCCAGACTCCGAGCCACTACTAGAAAATCTAAATTAGAAAATCTGAGTGCTCGACCCGGGAATCGAACCCAGGACCTCCCGAAAATCTAAAAAATCTACTATGAAATAATTCTGATTTTAGGACAATTTACTTTGGAAGGTACAAAACTTTAAAGATTTTCAAAGTATACTGCGTCCTTACTCCATTATTCAAAATGTAGGAGAAGAGTATAGCAGAAATACTAACCAATTGGTGCTAGCACTCTGTATAAAACAGAGAAGTAAGACTAACCGATACGAGTATTCAGTCGTTCTTATTCCGCTCTCGCGAACAAGAAACTTTGAAATGGATGAAATTTTTATATTTCGTACAATTGTTAGGAAAACGGGCCACAATTCATTGCATAGCAGATTGAATGAAGTTATTTTTAACTCTGTTTCGTTTGTGTAATGAATTAGGTTGTTTACCTAAGAATTTGTTCTTTTATGTTTAACAAACTGCATTTGGTTCGCTCGAATTTTACGTATTTACAAAAGTATGTACATTCTGAGCGCTTTCATAACAAGTACAGACAAAGAATAATGACAAAGTCCCGAAAACAATGGATAACTAGATATTATTTTGTTTATAAATTTTCATGCTCATATCACCTTATTTGTACGTAGAATTCCGAGTTGCAGTGTCCTGGGCATGTACAGCTTCACTGGGTGATGTTGACAACTTTTTCAGTCAGACCTGAAAGTGGGAGAAGTTAGACTTATTCGAGTCCCGGCTGAAAAACCGCAACGTAAAATCATCTTTCCGCTCCGAGAAAAGTAGATTATTGTGTATTGTCGAGAGAGTATGAAAGTGAAAAATTACGTATAAATATATTCCCTGTAGCATGTTCACGACCGTCCCTTTTTGCCGCCCATGGGTTTGAATACTCATTCACTGTTTTGTGACTCTGTTGGGAAGTTTTATTAGCGTTTTTGTCGATAGTTGATTTATGAATGGCGCTATTCCAACTGTCAACGATAAGAAATTTTAATTTATGTATTGACTAGTGTAGAAAAAAAAATCGAATGAGATACTAAACCGATATAGAACAGTGGAAAAAGGGTTGATTAAGATGAATGTTATCGTGAAATAGCGTAATAAGCGTCCATGAGGTCAAATAACAAAATAATCAATGTTCCAGCGAATGTGCTGCAATTGCCATTTTTATTTTCAACTTTTACTTTTTATGAAGTATCGTGTTGTTTTCTTGTGTGGTCCGTTATTAATGTATATGTATGTAACACGAATTAATCATGTCAATTACGACTAGATTATCACAACTGTGTAGGTGGCGCAGCTCATTCGGGCGAAAGGACTTAAGTATTGATGGGGCGTTTTCATACAGAATTACATGTTGGAATATATTAACGAATGTACAGTTAAATGTTTATTACTTTGCCCTTTACATAACAGTTATTAGTGAAATATTTATTATTTAATAAATCTGTTTATTCTATGTTTCCGTTCTCGTTTGATGAAAAGTATACGATTTACGATACAGTCGAATCGTAAAAGCACTAACGCATACGACTTGTCATCGTCTGGGTGATCATGCGTTTTGTGCAATAATTTTATAGAAATTGCCTCATTGGTCGAACGTTTGCGAATGCGGTTACTATTTGATTTTTCTAACTTAGAATTTCTTGTGTGTACTTTATATGGCAATAGGCTCAATTGATGGAACGTAAAGTATATAGTGAAACGTGGGAAAGTGTTACCTCTTCTGGCATTAAAAGCCCGTTTAATGTAAGGTATGTCATAAAAATTGCCTAAATAGTGATGACATGTAGCACAGGCCGAGACAGGGGTCTGAGAAACATTCCTGAACTGATTGTTGGAAGTGCTAAATAGTTTTAATCGTTAATTGTCCAATCAAGTAAACCATAATTGTAATCAATTAAATTAATTCTGAGATGAGTTACGTGTCCAACATTAGAACGATAAAGTAGTTGAAGATAATGATAAAAGTGATGATTATTATGATGATGGTGACAATAATAATGTTATTGATGGTTGTCGGTTCGTCGTGGGAACATTCTTGCCAACGAACACGCTTGCCTTAGGATCTTTACTGAATTAATTGTGAAAATGCCGCATGTGACGCTACACAAAAATAAACCAGTTATTGATGTGTGACCGTTAGTGGCACTATTGTAATAAATCGCTAACAGCTGTCCTCGTGTTAGTTTAAAAGTGTTTTACCGCCAAAGTGTTTTTGTATCTTTAGCACTACAGCGCTTTAATTGCTTTATGGGTTTTTATTTGCGATTTTTTATACGTGACACAATGTAGTGTGGGCGTGAGTCCGATCACAGTTCAAAATCCATGCCAGTTCTTGGCAGACTCAAATATTCAGAGCTCGCTAATCGAGCCTCGTTGTATGCGATTCATTGTTATTTTATTGTTGATGGCAGGACGCTGTTAACATCGAGTATGTAGGTCGAATCCCATTTGGCTATTAATACATAATTTAGCTTATTTTGTGCGCTAACCGCGTCCAAAAACATTGACGTGAAAGCTTTAGCACATTAATTGTTATTGGTTTCTTTCGCATTCCAATTGAATCAGTTGTTGATTTAAATATTCTTAATTCAAATACACATATATTTTTTATATATATAGTAAC
>DWDU01003405.1:0-11636 GCA_018245575.1 Jemadia suekentonmiller
GCCCGACCCGGGAATCGAACCCAGGACCTCCGGATCGGCAATCGCACTTGCAACCAACACGACCAACGAGGCAGTCAACTCAAGGTCAAGGACTCGGATAATATGATCGTAAATGTAAAAACTTGAATAAACTTGGCCTGAGTTGGATGATATATACGAATATGCATTGTAGGTGAAATCATGCAAGTAATTTAACACAGTGCATAGTAGTTTAACACTGCATCAACTTGTGTGAACTTTGTTGCTTAGACTTGCAGCGGTCGTCTTTTCAAGGACGTCACAGCGCAAAATTTTAAAGCCGACCAGAGAAGATATCTGAATCATTCGCGAACGAACAAGTTCGTCAGTTAACATATACCAGCAGCGATCATTTAACCAAACAATCATGATCACCAAACCGTTGTTTAATTTATAAGTAGAGAATCACTCATGTATAACCCACTAAATCAGAGGTGATTGAGTGTTCATGAAAAATTAATGAATCCGAACCAACCTTCTGGTGGATGGACGGACTGTTCTCCAGATCCTCGTAGTAGAACGGCGGTTGAGGGTTGGTGTAGTCGTACCCCCATTCCTGGAAGTGGTTCGCTATGTCGAACCCTCTGTGGTTGTACGCACAGTACTCGAAGTCGATGAGGACCAGCTTCGGCTCCCCTATATCCGATATCCTGGACGTAACACTGTCCGAGGTGTTGGTGTCCTCCAGCTGCGAGAGCACCAGGGATTGCGTATGATTGTTCTCCTTATCCGACTGCGAGGGCTCGTAATAGGACACGTCATCTTCCACTGTTGTTTGAGTGAAGTCTTCTAGAATGAGTATATTACCTGTAAGAAGAAAATATGTCAAAGTCACCACGCAGAAGCGTCTATACTGTTCACGTTGACGACATGTGAAGGGGAGATACCAATTCAGAACTGACAATATCAGTCCGTCAGTGTTTTCTACAATGATAACTTAATGACTGTGTGTATAAATAGAGTATCCCCTAGGAATATAATTTCAAATTTATTTTTATGCAATAAGACAGTTATTCATACTGATTGGCTAATTGTTCCATTATGATGGTAACAATTATATGAAGCATGTAACTTAGCCCTTTGATGTAATACAAACCTTCTTGCATATCATTGTGACAAAAAACAACTGGGGAATCAACAGATGCAATAAATTTCTTCAGCCATTCGATTTCCTTCTCGAGATCCACTGATTTTAACCGTTTGATTATCTCCTCTTCCTCATCATTCTGTAATTGAAAATACCTATCTGTATTCTCATGTACATACTCAAGAATTCAATACTTATCCTTAAAAATCTCATCTCCTTCTACATTCATCAGTTTTCAAACACATTATACAGTATACCTTGCCGGTAGCCTGTGACTGCAGTCTCTCCTCCTTCACAGTCTTGAGCCACTTGCCCATGGTCTTCCACAGCCAGTTGGGTTCTTTGGACAGCGGCACGTCCATGGAGTGAATGGCGGCCATCTTCTCAGCGATCTTCATAGACAGAGCCGGTTCAGACAGCTCTTTTGTGAGGAGGGGACGGGCCTGATGAACAATGCTACACTTTAAAACAAAATCACCACATATTAAATCGTCATGTATTTTGTGAGAATGCCTCATTGGACAAGTAGTTGAAAGCTCGTGTACTAAGCGATAGGTCGCGGATTCGACCCTCGGGTCGAGCATTAGGTACCAGGTTTCCTTCTAATTTAAAATTCCTGGTAGTAGCTCGAATGCTGGCGTGGTACTCAGTGTATGTCAGTAGGTTCACCTGAAAGTAGTGTTATGGTGAAACGTCAACAAACTCCAACTGCGTCCACAATGGTGGCGTTTGGGCTCGTCGGCCGAGCGCGGGGGAGGCGGGCTGACTCACCGGTATGTACTCCTCTATTCTCCCGCCGCTGAACACCCCGTGCAGTTTGGGCCCGAGCCGCCTCTCCGACAGCAGAGTGAAAATGACCGACTCCGTCACTATCGCGTCCATCGCTCTCTCGCCGTGGACTTGCCCGTAAATTCTAAGTAGCACCTGCAATGTACAACAAAACATTTCTTATATTATTCGTGTGTTTGTATACATGTGCCTTAGTACCCTTATGACGTCATCAACATATCTGTTATTGTAACATCACGATTTTTGCTCACCTTCCTGGGCTCGTCCATGCAGAAGGAGCTGCAGCGTGCCAGCGATTTCCTGGGGACGCGGGCAGGTATCGACTCCGGCAGATCGGTGTCTGGCGAGTTCGAGCGAGTGTAACCGCCCAGCTTGCTGACGTCTTCCGGGAGCGCCACGTAGTACAGGAAATTTGACAGCCCACCGCTGAAAGGAAAACATTCTTGTGAAGATTTTACAATTCTTTCATATATTTCCATACGCTGTTCACGGTATAAATACAAGCAGTCTACTTTGTACGTCGAAGCTGGCATAACTAAGGCAATGTGGAGACGCGGCGAAACAAACGAAACACGATCCCATCGCGAACAAGCCATGTCTACAAGTGTCCTAAACTGCCGTGCGTGGACACACAGAGTGACCAATGTACAAGTTGCATTTCCCGTCTGTAAGGACGAAACATTTGGCATTCCGTGCTCTGTGCCTACCACATGAGGGACCTAGCGTGACGATATGATAATAATAACAGGACCTGATGACCCTGTGTGGTGATGTCCCAGGATATTATTATTATCGTGTTGCAAGAGACGAGACCCGACCAGGGGAAAAGTGACAATCGAGACGAGTACGCCGTGAGACGATAAGGCGCCATGGATTGAGTCCGTCACCTTATCGACCATTACATATAGTACGTGTACATTGAGCGTTATCACTGGTAAGTTTCCATTGGCCTAAATTCGGCTCTGATAACCACATTAGTAAAAAATGGTTGAAATGGTTTTTTCATAATAGGCCCAACTACTTTCCCAGGAGCTATCTCCTTCTTCATGAACTCCACGTAGCACAGTTTGCGCCACCTACTCGGTGCGATCAGCGGAAGTTCATGTAGGTCGGATAAGCCCTACCAGACCCTATAATCTTATTTTGAAAAAGAGATACAGTAACGTATCTCTTTTTCAAAGCCAATATACAATTAATAAACCTTTAAGAGTAAAATTGGTGAGATATATTATTGGTGGTGTCGTTGAAGTAGAATAAAAACATTTTGTATGACTCAACCATGCTTCGAGATACGGCCAATCAGTCCAGAACACTAAGAACAGGACTAAAACTGTAGAATGGGAGAACCTAGAGGTGGATCTCACACGTTACTCTATGTACGTATGTACAATATTGTGCTAACTCTAACACTGCATAGATACAAATTACATATACCACCTTGCCTATTCGCCGATACTAATTTCTTTCAGTAGTACGTTTAAAATTCGAACGAACTTACCGCCAGACAACCAACCACCGACCAAGACAGCCGACAAACTCCAGCCGGAAGTGGCAAATAAAAAGTTGATACAATTTCAAGTCAAAGAAGCGAGAAAAAATGTCAATAGAAATCATTCTCGACTTTTTCTCGTGCTGGCGACCGCGCAAAAAGGCGGTTTCCAGGTATCGAAGCTAAATCCAGTCCGCAACAAAAGCTGGCCGGGGCGATAGCAAAAAAAAAACGCCAACAACATTACAATTGACTTCATTCTGTTGATAAAACTTTTTGTATTTCATGTTTTATATTTTTGGCACAAGTCTTAAGAGAGAGCGGGTTTCATGAACGCCGCTTCTAACGGCAGAGGATAAGTGGGGGGTAGTAATATTTGGAAGACAGAAAAATGTAGCAACAATTGCTAAGTTAGAATTTTATAAGCGATTTCAATCGTAACATACAGTTCAACATGCAATGTTGGGCTTTTATAATGTTAATATAGACTATAATAATCGTGTGATGATAATGATAGATTATATAAATTAGTCTAATTATAGTTTGGCTTTGTTGAAACTCATACACATTGATTACAACACTACAGTGGATTCAATACTACAAGCAACCTTTATAATAGTGTCGTTCTTTGTTAGGACTATTCAATATTACAATTTTTAAGTGGCAACTACGGTATTAGTGAGTACTTGCGAGGCCCAAGGTCAGCTAAAGCAATCATCTTTAACTACCTCAAATTATCTCAAACAAAACACCTACACTTAACGAAGGAAAAAACTGTCACAAATTGGTCACAGTTTGCTCCAAATTTAGCAAACATTTGTTATATAAAAAAATTCCACTGGACACTTAAAATTACCCTGTAAAGGACTTGGCGTGAAGATATGAATGTATCTATGTATGAAAAAACCCTATAGTACCCCAATCCAGGAATCGAACCCAGGATCTTGACCAAGAGTTGCTCATGCAACCAGTCCACCAATGATTCAGTGAAATGTACAACAAATAATCCTAACCGTTATAAAGCCACGCATGCTGACAACTTTAGACAAATATAACATTACGTCAAATAATATGGTCATTGACCAATTGTCACTTTCTGTAACAATAGAAGGGTAGAGTCAAAAGTGACTAACTTAAACTAGGTATTTAGATCGAGTCAGAGTCGTGATACAAGGAGGTCGGATCAAAACTACAGGGACAGATACATACATACATGTTAAAGAAATCTCTCAGTACTTCAGCCGCTATACATTAGCAATTTTTGCCTACCACTTGGGGTAAACAATACGAAGGCGCGTGTGACAGCGAGAAGCGAGTGTTCAACAACGCTATCGCCACCGCTCGCGCTTATGCTTTATACCACACTCATTAAACTTGTTCTCGACTCGAAGGTCGCAGAATGTTTACGTTTTTTAAAACATTTTCCTTAACACCTCAAAAGCAATAACATCATGAGATTACAGAGATAATAATAATAAAATTTATTGAGCTGACTTCAAGTTATATACCTACCTACCTACCTAGTCATATACCTACTGTAGTTTGAAAAGTATGTGGGTACCTACTCCTGAAACCCAGAGAGACCTGGATCCAACATCTTGAGGGTCATGGGGTCATAGTTGCCATTATATGGCAATAAAAACGAAACAGGTTATTTTCTCAGATATTTATTAAAATTTTATTGACTGTAACAAAATTATACGCAGCAAAATAAAAAAGGAGCAAACGGTGAGAGCTTAATGCACAGTTACAGTTGGTTAGTAACCTTTACCGTTGAGCCGGTTCTTGTGGGTTCGATTCTCGCCCGCAACAAATATTTGTGTGACGATCGCATTAGCACTTGTACTGTGCCTGGATATACAGTACAGGCTCCGTCTAGTTTGAGATAAGGTGGCTGTGAGTTGTTCCATGATACATAAATAAATAAATTAAAACAAGAACAAAAATTGTTTAGTAACTGACCAATAAAAACATTAATACATCAGCCAAAATTCACTGTTAGACGTAGGAATCCCTTGAGTTTTTGACCTTACTAACTGGGCCGGGCATGCGGGTTGGGGATCACCAATACAACTATTAACAATAAGATAATAATATAAAGTAAGTGATAATATTAACATTTTAATAAAAATAATATCTTAATCAATCTTCCCTAGCGGCCATCGAACCCCAACCTTCGCGGAGCCTACGGTATCCAGACATCTGATACATGTACTTTCATATAAATATACACCTACATACACATTTTTAACGCGACACAATAAAAGTACTCCTACACACATCTCACAAATAATTATTCTGAGTGAGAATGGAACCCACGACCCTCGGATCAGCAGTCAGGTCAACTAAGCACTAGACCAAGTAGTCAATATTAGTAATAACGAAGTGATGATAGGTGATGGATAAAGATCTGGCGTTCATACCTTTTACATATAGTCTACGCGGATGGATCGACTGGACTGTGTTATGTTTGTAATATGATGTAAGGAATGAGAACGATCATATTGCGTTTACAAATTATGCGTGACGCGATTACCACATTTGAATCATTGACTAGTATCTATTATTATTATATCGTCAGGTCATCATTCTCTGCATATTCGCCACGCGGTTCTCCCTATACATAATGCGACTATATAGTAAACTAATAATGACGTAGACTGTAAATACATACGCATATAAAGAAGCATAAACGATAATAATCAAAACATCCGGTTCTATAAATAATTAATAATTACATGAATTAACACGAATTTTGGATCGGTTCCATTGAGCGTCTGAGCGCACTGTGCGCAAAAACACCACAACACTGGCATGATAATAAACGAATTGATATCAATAAGTGCAGTGCGTAATTAAAATCACAACAAAAAGAAACCACTTGTACCATAGCGTTGTGTATTATCTAACCAATCCACGTCATGACGTCACACAGTGAGACACGGTTCAATTAATTCATTAACATCATTAACACCGACAATTGGTCGAGGATTGGAACATTCATCTTGCGGCTCGCGAGCTGTCGAGATGTTGCGATTGGTCTAATTGACTGTATCCGCTAACTGAAGTACACCGTACATTAAAGCATGGTTCAATTAATTGAGCACCTTCATTAACACCCTTTGCGGGGACTAGAGCTCTGATTTAATATCGGCAAAATAATGAGATATAGTCCAGGTCGGCCTGGTCGGGAATACAGGTGTCATAAGAGGCGACTAAACCCGGCGCTGGCAGATCGCAGTGTAGTGCGGTCCACCTAGGCATAGCTACATGACCTGGCCGCCTATGGGCAACAGCGTAGGTGGTGCGAGATATTTTGCCCCGTGATCCCCAATCCTCATGCCCAGCGTGGGGATTATGGGCATAACACTTCAGGGGAGGCCTTTAACCAGCAATGGACGTCAAAAGGCTGATGATGATAATTATGAATGAGATATATCGATTACAATGTAATGCAGCTTCCTTCTCAGGAACATCACTCGGAATCGGTAAGAAGATGGCTGCGTTTAGATTTATATTATAAGCTATATGAGATCATAAAGGGAGACAGTTGAAACTGAGTTGATCTCACTTTATCAAAAACAATAGCGACCAACTAGCAACCATAGGTCCGCGTCATGGTCAACCTTCATACATACAAGATTATCATAGTACTATTGATTGCCTCATTGACCCATTTTTCGCGAATGCGACTGCTGAGCGACAAGTCCAAGCTTCGAACCTGAGTCGGGTATTTTTGGGTTTTTCTAACTTGAAATTCCTAGTGGAAGCTCGAAATCTGGATTTGTACCTGATGTATGGCAATAAGCTGTAGGTTAGCCTACCAATTTCGGATCGACGTTATTATCATTCGACTATGTGACCCATGACAGGACATGACAAGGTTCATTCTTACCTAATACGTTTGAACTCGAGGTCCGAGGGCTCGACGGTCTTCCAGGCTCCGTGGAGGTAGTTCCTGCAGATCCTGCCCGCGACCTCCCTCATCTCCTCCTCGGTGCCGCACATTTGCAATTTCTGTGACAAGAGAAAAATAATAATATAACAAACAAGTTATATTAAAATGTGTTCAACACAAAGTATCAACAAGGGACATAATAATAAGTAACTTTTTGTAGTCTATAAAAACCAACCCCTCAAGACCTATGGTGATTGAAATGTTAAATAAATCGGTGAACATCCCCCGTTTACCTGGTTTGGATTTTATAACACGTAACAAAATTGGTAGCCACAGGCAAGCGATCGGTTATAAAATTAAATCCAAATTTAGAAGTAGGGCAGGTAGATAATAAGGGATTATGGCACCCTTAACTAAAACAACACCTTTTTTATTATTTTCCACTGAGTTCCCACATTTGAGGCTCCGTCGCCTAAATTATGATGATGTGTAAAGAATTATTCTTATACGACGATATACATACTTGTACTTGACAATCAAATTATACTTTTGAATTGTAATTAAGTTATTGTCCACATTGGTCATAAATTATTATAATACTTTACGATGGTCGGTTTTCAAACCTACTCCCACTTACATCATTCAGTAATAACCGAATTAACCTTCCCTTGCACTATATATGTTACATATCCCATGGTTCAGGCATGTAGTAAGAGCGGCAAATGAAAGAATGACCAAAATAGATATACAAAGCTCATGTTGATGGATATGCAGGAGCCGAGGGAGACCTCGACTCATCTATCTAGACCAAATAGGTCAGATACTGTCTGATGGAGGAGTCAGAAGTAGTCTTCGCAACCGGCTTGCTCATAAGAGTGATAATTCAGTGAAAATACACGTCAGACCTATACGGTTAGAGAAAAAAGATAGAAGAGAGTGATGAATTCAGGAAATGCACGATAAACGATAGACGGTTAGACTCGGTGCGCACTGCCAGCTATATAAAAAAGTGGCGTGATTATAATAATAATAAATTTATTTCAGACCATGAGTTTGGTTAGTATCACACAAATGCTTACACAACTATGTTAGTAAAAACAAAACAAAACAAAACAAACAAAATACATTCATGAGTTATTACACATGACTTATCACACATTATAAAATAACTATATAAATAAGAAAAATGTATTTTTGTATCTATGAAGGCCCGATGCACCGGATGATGGACGTAACACTCGAAGTATTACCGTTTGATAATGAACAACGATAAGCACTTGGCGCCGTGGAGAGCCACGTGTCACGACAGTGCGTTTATATAACGACATGCATCCTTGCATTTACATGCCGTTGGCTTTGGTTCGACACGCGAGATCATCATCGGCCTATTGCAGGCCACTGCTGGGCGTAGGCCGCCCTGGCGGGTTTTGCCCATAATTCCCACGCTGGACATGTGGTTTGAGGATCGCAGAGCACAGCCTCTCGCGCCGCCTACATTGCGCCATAGGCGACCTGGGCAGGTAACTGTGCCTAGGCAGACCGCTCCACTCCGCGATCAGCTACATTCATACCTATGCGAAATTTCTATATCCGTCAAACTTATATTGAACCTTTTTTATTTTGAGAAGCGATCCGTGTGTAAAGCGGAGCGATAAAATGGTCAATCTGAATGACGGTGAACTCAAATAATTAATGACTACATGTGCACGCTTTTTGAATTTTTCGTCGTCGTGATTGTCGTCTCTACCCAGCCATAGGCGGTGCCGGCGCCCACTTTATAAATTTTACTTATTCAATATATTTTTATCAATTAAAATGCGAATTGATTGATGCATGCGCCGAGGGAAACCTAGACGAAAACAATGACGAGGAGGGAAAATACGATTCACCCATCATAAGCAATCGCGATTCCGACCCCGGGTCGTGCAAAGTACTATTGGATTAAATTGAAATTCCTAATAGTAGCACGAAGACTGGATTTATGACTTGTGTAGGCAATACGTTCATTCCATGGTGTGACATGTAACATTACCAGTGACAAAAGGCAAAACTACTCGGATAGTGCTATGCCTTGGCCTTCGATAAAATACAGGCGCGATTTTATGATATTATCGTTCTAATAATTTTAATCGGCTATCAAGTTTAATCTCAGGTTAAACCCGTGAAATTTATCACCCAACAGCTATATTGCGCACGCACTTAGCGGGCTCGCGACCGGCACGCTTATTGTATCAAATATTTCCACATAAACCGTCTTATCGCGCCGCATACGAGTATAAGCCTATGTATCTGATAATCGGAATGTGCGTAGCTATCTTAATAATGGCCCTGTATCTTGTTTTACAATAATTTGGTTATAAGAATGAATACACAAAGGCCTACGAGATAATGCAATTTTTGTGCAGGGTTGGGATAAATCACGGATGTCTCATTCTACAGAGATTAACTTAACCGTGTTGCAGAGCTAGTGAAGAGACATAGGACACAGTAATGACTAGGTGTACGTACAAGAAACGGACTATGAAATAAATTATTTTCGTAAGGTTTGTTTGGATGTTTGTTCGTTAATCGCGCAAAAAGTAATAAGCTGATTTTGACTAAATTTAGTAAGGTCATAGATTTTTATTGGGTTAACGTTATAGGATACTTCTTACAGCAGTAAAGTCTCTTATTTTCAGGGGAGGGCGAGCGACGCTATAGGTAATAACTAGTGTTATTGCCAAAAATCAACATTGGCGAAGCACAAAAAATTCAGCAAACTGTCGTGGACTCCATATCCGAAAAAACATGGTCGACATATCAAACATAACATGGTGCTGTTTTTAACAAGAACGAAACCATCTTCGACCTCATCCCTCAAAATGAGAACCGTTAAGGATACACAGTATCAGCTAACCACGTATTCGCATATTCCACGCGGCCATGGGCGCCGGCAGCAGGGCGCCAGAGGGTGCAATTGCATCCCCATGTCCAGAAAGAAAGTACATAGAAAAAATTACATACTTTTAACCTGACTGAACCAATGCGAAAATAATGCTTTTCGAATGAATGTATAAATATATATGTAATGCATTAGAAAAAGTACTTAATACTCGGCATTAAGTCCGCCTTTTGTATAATTTACCTTGTTTTTAGGTTGTACAATGAACGGTTAATAAATAAAAAAATTAAAAACCTTGGTATCCGCATGCTGTACATGTATAATTATGTATTTTATATTTGTTAATAGTATGTGTACATGCAGATTCAAATCATTATAAAATCCTCTATGGCGTACAGGTTTCCTTATAATAGTTTCCCTTACCGTTACAGCGAGTGACATTGCTAGCTATGAACTGCCTACTAGTTAATTGATTATCAGGTAAATCCCCGTGTGAAGTGAGCCGAGTGTCATTTGTGCATCATTGTCGACATCACAATACGAAATTCACGGGACGATATAACTCGCAAAAGTTAGTCAGGCGGCTCGTTATGATGACGTAACAGCGAGGTACAGAGAAATAAGCACGTTTGTTTTATCACATTGTTAGTGTTGTTTTATTATATAAACCTCTCACAAATGCGTATATCGACAGGTAAGTTACTGTCAGTTTGGACGCGTCGAAGGCAAGAGCGGTGTGCATTGGCAAGCGGTAACAGTGGCGGGAGAAGCGCACTCCTCGCAAGAGCAGACTTGATTTCTGCTTGTTGCATTACAAAAGGAAAAACATTCGAGTGTTTTATTGCAACGGGAAAAACATCTTTATCTTATAAAAATTAAAAAAACGACAGTAAGAAAAACCTTATCAATTTTATTTATTGATACGCATACAAGTCGCTACGCAACGTGCGTTGTAAATTAGTAATAAAACATTATCTGCGGCATGAATAGGATATGTTTTGGTACTTATCTAGATTTTACAACCACCTAAAGAGATAAATGTATTATTATTATTGTATTCAAATTGTTACCTTCAGAGATAAAATCCGATGCAAGGTCTAAGTCCGATAGTGGCGTATTAAGGCTTCTCATGTTTAATATATTGCAATATTTCGGGATTTACTCTCAGAAATGGCGGCCTCGTTGCTGGAGAAGCTACAGGCGCGACGACCGACCGGGAGCTCCTGGGTTCAAATCCAAGCTATAGTGCTATTGAATTTGGCTAACTAGAATTCCTGGTACTCACTCGGAGTCTGAAATTGTATCCGGTACATGGCTATAATAGGCTTACCACCTATTTCATAATGGAACGTAACTGACGATGAGATGACAAGTTTCCTCTGAGAATATTAAGATCATATGGTCACATGCCCGTCATCATCGTCATCACTGATAATGAATTATAATAGTCACTTTTCTTGTAGAGTGGTGCACG
>DWDU01003406.1:0-11635 GCA_018245575.1 Jemadia suekentonmiller
CCGCCTATTGCCTATTACACACCTATTAGACATTTCTTGATTACTTTATCCTCGTCAGACGTAACGTTACGTATGTCGTAAGGCAAATCAATCCACGCCATCCTGCTGTTTGCTCGTGCACTGAGCCGGCCACCGGCCGATCATAGTTTTTAATGCGATCTATCTAGCTATCGATAACGTCGTGCACTTGATTTTGGGGCGGGCGATAACGAAGCAAAGTTCGTTTTAGATATTGTTTAGATATTGTTCACATATGTATAAAAGTGGGCTTCTTTTTTTATTTCACTTTTCTTAATATTTAATTATTAAAATGCAACAATGTTTATTTGTACAAACCAATTATTTATTGGTAATTATTAACAATCAAAAGCAGTAAATTTCATTATTTCTAAATTTAAAGGTAATTTTACACCCTAATAAACATTATGACGACGCCCAAACATTATCAGGTTAACGTTATCACAGAAAAAGTAACTGTTTCTATTTTGCTACAATTTTGGTTGTTGAATAACCTTGAATATTTATTTAATAGGAGGCGATAAGCAACTCTGTCAAAAGTAATCTTAATTAAAAAACACCATTGTAGCGATGTCGGTCGCGCATGCATTTCCGTTTTCACTCTAGGAATGTTTCATAGGAGTAAAATAGGACTTTCTGCCATAGGATTTGAGCTTTCAGTGATAAAATTTAGAACTTCTGTGATAAGGTTTCAAATTTCTTTGGTGGGATTAAGATTTCTGTGATAACATTTTAAAAATAGTTTTTTTCATGAGAAATAATAACTACTGCAAACAAATATTCAATTTCCATATTGAAAGCCTCGTTAGTCGAGTAATCGTAAGCGCAGAACCCGATCGGGAGGTCCTGGAGTCTATTTCGGTGGGGCAAAGCTGAATTATTCTAATTTGAAATTTCCAGAAGCAGTACGGAGTCTGGATTTGTCAACTGTATATGGTAATAGCTGGTGCGTAGAGTATAATTGGTGAATTGTGTGAGTGTACTACACTTCCCTTCGGGGTAATGCAGACGTGATATTATTAACATACGGAAAATTCCTAAATGTCGTCGTAAATTATCTCGTTGTCCATAACGAATCATGATGACACATACAGATTTTGTACTTATAGCAGATACTTCATTTCTACAGAAATGCCCAATGAATCATTTTCGAAATCTAATTATAATAGTCTACTGTAAGTCTAATAATAACTTGAGGCTCACAAACCGACATCCGATGCCAAGCTTGGCAGAGCAGAGTCTAACGTATAGTAACCAAACGCCTGTTAAATTTCGTATGAATATACATACGTTTCTGAATTTTCTTATGCTTATTACTAAATCATCTATTCTGGGTGAGACTTGAATCCCCGCTCAGTAATCAGCATTATCAATCATTCAGCAATGGACTAACCAATAGGCACTTTTTCTATGTTATTCTTTTGTATCTCCGAATTTTTATTTTGTTATTGTACCAATGAAATCTCTGTCGTACAATAAAATTTTTATTGTTGTTGTTGTCATCGTAATTTTTTTGTCGTCATCGTCGTCGTCGTTGTTGTTGTTGTCGTAAATAGACAACTAAGGTTTACGTTAACTTCCTATTGCTAGGCTGTGTATTGTTTTTTACGCTCCGATAAATGGAATTTTTCATTAGTGACCTCAAAAGCGGTTTGACAGCTACACGTGCAAGCGGTTTGACGTCCGGTTCAATTCAGACATTTTCGTAAGCCCTGAAAGGCTGCAAAGTAACGCAAAACATAACGGAAACCTCGGTGAACTATTTAGTGTATCAAATAGTGGAAATTCACAGATAACATCGTTTTATAATAAATACAAATGAGTCAATGCTTAGCAGCTCAGTGCGAAGATAGATTACAACGGTTAACGTATTAACAAAATGCTAAATAACTTAAACAGTGTAGTATATTCAATTTGAATTATTTCCTTTAAATACTAATCTCAGCAATCAGCAGGTCGCATCTCAGCAATAACGATGTTGTCAAAAGGAATACCGGGTGCAGTGGCGCCGATTGTGAGTGGCCTGCGTTCACCAGAGATTGATGATAATGATGATGAAAACGAATAGTAAACATTGTTCGACTTATTGTTATGGGGAGCGTAATTTAGGCAGGGCCAATAATTAGGATTCACGGAATCACGGATTCACGGGTGACCAGCATTAATTTGAATTCATCAGTCGACATTAGAGTAGTAGTTAACGCCTACAAGATTTTCACAGCAATTCGCAACCATGCTGCGTGTAACTATGAATTTTCATCATCAACCTCCTTTATCGTTCTGCCGTTGGACACGGCTCTGCTCTGGCGATGGTTTGGGTTAAGAGTCTGCCACTCTGGCCAAGTGCGAGTTGACAGAGTTCACACACCTTAAAGAAGTTCATGGAGAGATGTTTGGTTTTTCTCGTGATGATTTCTCACACGGTTACAACAGCGAACGCTCGGTTTCTGCGCAGAAATACGCCAAACTTCAAATTCAAGAACCGTGAGACACCGTGTTTTGAATGAAGCCTATAGCCTATTACTGTTTATTTGTATTATCTACATATGTAATCGTGATGTATCTAAATGGTTATTCATACTGATTACATTTTGTTGCTAGTACCTACATAGAAGAGTTTACAATAGTTATGTAAATGTATTAACAGGAAAAAAATTTACTCTCAAAAGCTTTAATGACTTGTAATATAATGAGAGTATAAAATATAATGAGAATCATTCTAAGTACGCAGGATTACTATCCACTTGCCACAAATGAAACAACGATGCAAATGAAATATTGTATTAAATGTGTATGCTATGTAACATCACGCCTGTAATCGCCGAAGAGTAGACAGATAAATGTAGAATACTCCCACGTTTCACCAGTTACATTTACGTCCCAATATCGAATACATAATCTGAGAATATTGTAAGTGCTTACGTCAAATACGTACTATACAAAAACTTGTCAATTTCATTGCTACTACATCGTCAGTTGTTTTAAAAGGGACATTTGAAAATTTAACAAGTCAATTTTGAGGCAATGAGGATTTTTTTATGTCTGGTTATAATAAATACATTTGTGAACAACACTTACGAATGGCTAGAAAACATAAACGCTAACATGTCCGCTTTAAATGAATAAGTTCTTAATGCCACATATATTAGTTGCCAATTGAATTTAATTCGATCAAACCTTCGGTTAGTAATTAGTCATTAAACTTGCGAGAATCTTTACCAAACTTTGCAGAACTGTTGGTGAACGGACAAAGTTATTCCTACGGCTTAATACTGAAAAGGGACCTTATGTTTAAAGTAGTAAAGACTATGGTTAAATATTGAAGATCATAAAATGCTTTGTTAAAGAATATCGCAAGTTCGAGAGGGTTGAGTTCGGAAATAGGATGATGGGTTCTGTTCGTAAATTAGTTGGGCAGCTCGGATATTTGAGCTGGAATATGCTGGAGCACTCGGGTCGGCGATTAGGCTTTGAAACTGGTAGCGGCCAAGTCTTATAGGATCGTAATATTTCTTAGGTTCCAACTAGGTTAATTGTACAATAACTACAGTCACATCGTTTTAGATCGTTGAATTCATCATTTGTATTATCAACAATCACTGGTTGTAATTGGGACGGAGATTTTGTTGACTTTTGTCTTAATGTGTGTTATCATTGTAAGGCCTATGTAATTTGATAACCTGCACAAGGAGACATATGCCCAAGAGTGGGACCCAACAAAGGTTGATATTGATTATATTTGACAAAGTAGTTGTTAATTTAGAGGAACGTTTAAATGAGTTTATTACATACTCCATCCGGTATTTGAATCCAGGACCTCTCGATCAACAGTCGCCCTTCTAACCACTCAACCAACAAGTCAGTCTTGTAGCATATATGAAAATCGGAACGTGAATACCTTTATAAAATATAAACTGTACTCAATTCCAGAGAGAGATGCTACGCTGGCCAAATTCAGGTTCTCAAACAATCAAGTTTAATATTGGATAAACATATACAGGATGGATTTTTACCAGTTGTTGATAGCCGCATCCAAAGACACAAGGAACAGTAAAAAAATGCTCAGAGTCCGATTTTAACCAAAAAATAAAAAATAACATTATTCAATGTTAAAAATCAATTTTCCTAACAGGAACACAAACCAATTCATTGAAAAGAAGCCAACACGTGTTTCGCCCAACACTCTAACATAGTTCGTTACTAAGTCAACATTTTCTTACGACTTCGCAAATTATTGCGAAATGACTGGCTTTATTTATTAACAAAGGATTTTCGCAAAGTAACGTCTGACACAATTAATTATACGAATATACAACATATTTTATTTCTCTTACACCTAACAAAGCTTAATTAATAGAGTATTTTCGTCCGGATCCGAGGGCCTAAAGATTATATTGATATATGTTCTGTATGTGCACATCCTTGAGCGATATAACATGGATACAAGCTTTACGGTGTAGGCAGAGAGCACCGAGTCCCAAATATCTCTATCTACAGACCTGCGGCATGTCCTCCACATTCATCACTCTCTTCATACATGCGCGCCGGTTTCGGAGACTTCCGACTCCTCCACCAGCCAGTATCTGGTCTATTTGAACCTCGGCACCTGCGCCCATAACTCAGAAAACTTTAATTTTGAACGTTATTCGCGCTCTTGTGTCAAAGAACATACCTGTGTTATTATTTACTGTGCTACTGTTTAATCAGAGAGTATTACTTGTCCGACGTTGACAATATGTTACATTTTATCTACAGTAATGTATTTGTATATATCAACATCCCCGAACTACACTATGGTATGTTTTTTTTTTAATATCTATATGAAAAGGCTTTATCGCTGGTGCGATTATGCCGCCCTGGTTAGAAACATTCAATAAATACAGCAATATCAACATACAATAGTATCCTTATATGAATAATCAAAATCTATAGGTAATTTAATTTCTAACAACGAGTTTATATAATTTTTTAGTTTCAACAGACAGCGGATCTGCAAGCATGCTGTTGCAGTGTCCAATCAAATTTGAATCAATAAATATTTTTTGCCGCTCGTTACGATTCTGGATACATTCCATCAGAATATGGTAAAGATCATCAACTCTATTACAAGCTAGGCAATTGGGAGATGTAATTTTTCTCATCATGTAAGCAAATTTGTTACACAGAATGTGTTCAGATCGCATTCGCAAGGCTGTAACCATCTCACTTCTATTTAGTATTCTATTGTCTATCCAAGAGTACCTTAATGGATATGGCTGAATCATACGGTACCATATGCCTTTCTCTCTGGATCTCTCGTCAAAGTCTTCTTTCCAATTATTGTAACAATATGATTTTAATAGGGGTATATAATTTTGAAATGAAGGGGTGATTTTTAACTCAAGGCCCTCTGAAATAGCTTGCTTTGCTAGCAAATCAACATTTTCATTACCCTCAATGCCAATATGCGACGGTAGCCATTGTAAAAATACTATTTTGGAATCAGATTGTAGCTTTAAAGGCAGTTTAATTATCGCGTAGGCTACAGGTAGTGCCGGATTTGAACGCAGGAATCTCTCGGTCAGCAGTTTGCGCATGATACCGCTCGAGCGACGAAACAGTAACTTAAGCTACCATTTACATATAGTGCTGAGCGTGAGTCGCCGCGCTCCGTCGAGCGCTCGTCCATTATATTAGCAATGACGCAGCGAAGCAAGGCTCGCGGCCGCCACTCGTGTACTTTCTATCTGATAGAGGCCACGGAATAACGACGCCGCAGTACCTTCGCACACCTCTGTTTTCGTGCTCTTCCCTACGTAACCGAACTTAGTATTACTGTTTTTTAATAAAATTGTCTAATCTAATTATCCCATCATATTTGATTCGCAAATAAAATGTAAAGTAATTGTTTTGATTTTACACGAACAAATGCTGAGAGCAAAAAAATTCGCTACATCGTCCGCAATGCAGGTACGAAGTCAAATATCGATCGAACATGTCAAACAGTAAGATCAATTTTGTGCTTGCAATAATGAATAAACTTATTTAAATGCTGTTAAAAACTTCTGATTTAGATTTTCTAGTAGTGGTTCGGAGTCTGAATTTGTGCCCGGTGTTTGGCAGTAGGCTCACCATCTATTACACAGTGGGACGTACACGTAACTGGTGAAACGTGAGAGTGTTCTACACTACTCTGCCTACTTCTTCGACGATAACAATCGTTATGTTACTTTTTTTAAACAACAACAGATAATAATAGATCTGAAAATACTGCAATCACGTGTGTAATTTACAAACACTGTTAGCAGGTATCTTGAGAACTATTACAAAAGAGAGTAGCAAGAACCTCTCTCGGCAGCACCTAATAAGCGTGTGAGGTAAGATATATCACGTCGTTGGAATAAAACATTCAAGTTCATTGATACACCGAAATCTGTAGATCATGTGTCTATTGAACAAAAAATAAATATTCAAATAAATGTTCAAAAGACGCCAGAACATAAGGTAAGCTTCGTTCGCCTGCTCACGCGAGTATAAAGGAAAGTCTTACTTGCTTTGAACGTGAACTCCATGATCGAGCACATGACGCCGCGCACCGCAGACTTCGTGACCGCCATTGTTGCACAACAATCCAAATGCCAAATGTTTCCAATATTATAATATTGGAGTACTAATAAGCAGGCGTGTTTAAAAGGGCCCGTAGCGCAAATAACGTGAAGCGCGCGGAGGCGCCCAGGGGCCCCAGGGGCCCGCCCGCCCCTACGCGCCGGTGTGCTTCATTAGAGCGCACGTGTTAGGGGGCCGACAAACGAGCCGCTGTCGCATGCCCATATGTCTCGCCGTATCGCATGCGTAGCTACACTATATACACTGTATATAAGCCTGGGATCGCACTGTGCAAATAACACCCGCCATACCTTACACACCGAGAGGAAAATGAGATTAATAATAAAATCAGTATACATTACATATGAAGTAGTGTAAGGAGTCGGGTGGTAGGGCACAAGAAGCGACCAGTGTGGTATCGGCCTAAGCACAGGGAGAGAGTGACATTTTGCTATTGTTGTCCGTCCCGCGGGAGGGTCAGCCCACATCTCGCCCCAGTTGCCCCACTCGCCCCACTTGCCCACACGTGCATTAATATGAACGAGCGATCGTAACGACGACGACGCCGACTGCCCCGCGACGGACTCGCACTGTCTCCGGTACGGCCGTCCGTCAGGCAATGCTTGGCATACTCAATTTAAATTACATTTATTCAAAATTGGTGCATACTTTTTGCACGTCAAAATGAAACTACTACCGCTTCGGAGAATGCCTCGCTATGGAGAAGAAGCGGCGTAAGAAACACCATAAGTGTGCTATTGTATCTTTTAAAATAAGCCCTTATGTAAGAATATAAGCTACATAATTTATTGTGGAGCTGGAGTTACATTATACCAAGCATGTTTATAATTTAACTAATCATTTACTTTGTAACTGACTTTTTTTTTACAACAATTTGCTTTAATTGTTATAATAAATGCTCCATATGTCTAATGTCATGAAACGATCGTTAAATCTGGTAAAATTAAATATCATTAGAAATCCTATACATCAGGAGTCGTTTACAAATAAACATAACGGCATGTATTAAAAGTGAAAACGGTAAGAAATAACTACGACGTTGGCCGAGTAGATTAGTTTCAACTTAAGTCAACTTTCTAAGCCAATTTCCACGGCGTGTTAATCTTGTCACATAGTAATCTTGGTAATTATATTAAAACTAAATGTGAAGTAAACAAGGTGACGAGTTAAGTATGTACATTCAAATGCCACGTACCGTGCCCGAGCACCGTCGGCCGCTGGTCGCTGATGCGCACGCGCCGCGCCGCGCGCCGCTCCGCGCGCCGCGCCGGCAACGTGTACAGGCCGCTTTGCGGGAGAATCACTTCTTGCTCGTAGCTTATGTATCCGTCTGGCATCTCATAGGTTCTTGGCGGTTCGTAGTACGATGCGCTCGTGCGCGGTAGAGTACTATATACATGATTTCTTGAATCATCGTATGGCACCGATAATGGATATCCAGCTTGAACTGGATGCTGGGCCGGAGAGTTTTGAAATGTAGTTTCGCCATATTCGATATACGGATTGTGTCTATGTTGAGCGCGATATCTATTATTCGCCGGTAGCTCGTATTGATTCAATAGCTGCAGGCTCTGTGCCGGATATCCATACTGGTGCGGATCTCGGCGGTACTTGTCGAGAATATCCAACGATCTATTTTGAGGCGCACGGTAACGATCGGTAGCAAATATTTCGCTAACGGGCAACCCAGAAGGATTGGTACTCAAATTGCTCCGATTACTTCTCGTGCTACTTCTAGCACTGTTCCGTCCCATCGAGCCCTCGCCGCGCACACTCACCGTCACTTCTAGTCGTTTGTCTTTCATCATTTAATCTTTTCAAACGCTGATATTAACCAAAGCAGTCATCGAACCGTTACACCACATCATTAGATCTATATCGAGGTCTGACATTTCGAATATGAAAATAGAAAGGCTCACCTAACATTCTACAAAAATTATTATAAATTACAATGCTTTATAACCGGCGAACGAAATAACGCATCACATTTATGAAAGCAAGAAAGTTACAACATTACCGATGACAGATGACTAATAACCACGGATGTATGTACCCATGTACTAGTAAATGAGTACAGTACGCCGCGAGCGCGAGGGGTGTCCGAGTTAATAGAGGTTAAACTTTATAAACAAAGATCGACCGCGGCGTCTCGGCGAGAACAATACAACTTGACAGGTGAAAATTCCAAAGTCGATTCGTGAGATCGCAGCCCGTGTAGTTTCTTGTCTGTATCGCTGCGTTCCATTGTTTCAATTTAAATTCTCCAAAGCGTATTATTATTTATTATCGTGTTTTAAATTGCACAGTCGTGAGTAGTATTGCTTCTCTTCCGTCGATATTTATTATTTGAATTGGAAACCCAAGTCACGGCACGACTATTCGAAAATGAACAGTTCCAATATTGATAAGCTGTCCGATAAACGTGTAATAAGCCGGTGCTCCCTCGCACCAGCAGGAAGGCAGCGGCCGCGCCCTCGTCGTCGTTAGCGGCGCCGCTCTATTTCCTCACTACGTTGCACTCAACCTTCACTTTTTGCGTCGCTCTAACAATTAGTCAGTACATTAAAATGTGTGTCATACCAGACACATCTTTGGTGAGTAATTAATTTTTAAGTTAAGAAGGAGACGTTTGTTATTCTTTTACACTTGAATAATATTTGAGAAGAATATTCATTACATTTAATTTCTTGCCCTTACTTAACCCGAATGGCCTAATGTTTTAAGAATTATTAATTTTCTTGAGATAAGAAATCGGACGAAGCAGTAGCATTTTTTTAACTAAAACATTAATATTACTCATTGAGTAATATTGTGCTAATGGACTTAAAATCAATGATTTAATATACCGTGACCTATTTGTAAGGCGAAAAATTCCGTAATGTATGTTATCTTAAAGAACCGGTCGGTCGTATCGAAAGGGCGTGGTGTTAGTGTTCACTTGGTACAAAGCTGATTATAATATTAAACTTAAAGTACAGTGAATGATACTACATACATTTTAAAGTAAAACATTCAAATAAACAAAAATGTTTTCGGCAAGAAGTAGGTGATAAATACAGTAAACAAGTTAGCGAATGAGTTAAGATGCATTATTTTTTTTTAATGTTAAAGTGTGTACAGTGAGTGAGATATAATAAGTAAATGCACTCCGGTGGTGGGGATCATGTAGATATTATGTGGCAGAGAAAGCACGCAATGACCCCGACCACGCACACAGATACACTACGAAATCGACACCAGCTATTCTAAGCTTAATAAAGCGAATCACAATTTCCGCATAACACAATTAAAATGACAATATGGTAGAGAGTAATCCGTATATACGATACTAGCGCTGGATTGTATCCTACTTAACAATCAAACGATACGTTCGGTCTTGAGACGAACGCTCCACCTGACGAGACGTCCCGCACGAGCACGTGACGCTCACACATTGTCCTCTTGCCGCCCACACCGCACACTGGCACCATTAACAAAGCACGTAAGAGAGCAATGCCGACACAGTGTTGAACCAATTTTTATGATGATAACATTCATTACTTCCAACACCACAAACCTTTTAAAAAGGCAAGTGACAGATCTACTGGGTCATACAAGTATTTCGGGCACAAAACGTTTAAGATGTCATCGTACAATGCACTAGCACAACCCCGTTTATACACTGCTATTTTTGAGTACGATATTTCACGTTACAATATCAACAACACGGCCAGCGCACGGCACATCGACTGTGCATTTCGAACAAATGGAATCAAACAAGCCTGAACCGTCCGCCTCCGTATTGACGTATGAGTGCCGATAACGAATTTCTACTGCATAGTTTGCGAGCAGACGACACGCGAAGCTAACAATTCATTAGTAAAATTTCACTGCAATTAACAGAAGCCGATGCCAAGTACGTACGTGTGCGAAGCACTGAGAGGAGACAGAGCGAAGCGGCACGTCGAGTGTACTGATAAGCTGATAACGTGGCGATAGCGCGCGTGGCGAAAACGCACATGTCCAAACAGACTACAGCACCTTCGACTACAATGGCACGGGCGGTTACGCAAACGTTTAGCTACATTCCCAAGCATGCTCACTATTTTCGTAATACAAATACATTCGTAGTTTTAAGCCGTGTACATGGATTTGTCGTTGCAATGATAAAGGCAGGAGATTAGATATGACGTACATACAGAGTTTGACCTTGTACGATCCAATTGTAGTGTAGGTTTTGTCATAAAATATCGTGACGAATCTAATTGTAAATATTGTAATTTATCAGTACGAACCGTGAAACGTTGGATGTCGAAACCAATAGATACAAATATCAAGTATAATAACAAAAAAGAGATTCTAAACCATAATTTTAAAATTTTCTTATAACTCAGGTCACAAATGCATCCACATTAGTCTAGATAAAGCATTGTAATCGTAATTAAAATTGATGACATCTAAAGAATGCATTACGTGGGGCCTCTGTGTACTCGCCTTAAATTACTGTCGTCGGCGACTTAAGGAGCGAATTAAGTCGTGGATCGGGGCTTTTATCTTGGGTCAGGAATCATTAAGACCATCATTCTTTCTCTTAGATAACCCGATAGCGACTTTCCAAGCAACAGGGTAATTAGGAATTTAATTAAACGCGAGCACTCAAATAGAGCATAACTCATTGGCGTGCTTCGACAGCGTCGTTACACAGAAACAATGAACAAACTTAATATTAATGGCTATATACATTTGTTCGAACATTTACCCGCCAAGTATGTACGATGTGTACGAATATATTCAACGAGTTATCCGTATCCCTTGCCGAGATGTGAATAGGCGAAGTATACAGTAAAGTCAAAGGACGTAAAGTTTGAATTAATATATAACGTAACGTAAAATCACGCCTGTAATCCGCGAAGAAATAGGCAGAGGAATGTTATTCCTACATTCGCATTTTTTACTAGTTACGTTTCCGTCCCAATATAGAATAGATGGTGAGCCTATTGCCATACACCGGGCACATTTCCAGACACCGAGC
>DWDU01003407.1:0-11635 GCA_018245575.1 Jemadia suekentonmiller
GAATGGTCTAAACTATTATAGGTTTAAAAAAAAATCTACGCAAATTTTTGTACGTGCATTGATTACAGCATATCCGTGGCCCATTTAAAATGCAGGAATACGATTTTTTGTCCCAAATTTATACCGGTTCCCACCAAGGTTTTCAAATATGAATAGTAAATAAACATGCTTGAACAATATGCTTCCAGAAACTTTAGCCCGTGGTAAACCCGTTTGTACAATAACATAATGAGGCCTGCCATCGCGCTCGCAGCCCCCTACTTGCCGTAGTTGCCTATTATGCCCTTACGAGCAGTTGTCAACAGCACGCTCTTGGACACACATATGCAGTATTTTAACATCCGAAATAGAATTTGGGACCAGGTTGATAATTACGAGTACACGTAAAATGAGAATTGCAACGGTATCATAAAAACGAATCTTGCTAAGACCCATTTTGTCCGAAATTTTATTTAAAATTATCCAATACAATGCATGATGAAAGAATGATGCTTATGTCAAACGGTCTCAATTTTCTGACTTACAAATACATATTTGAACGCACGAATAATCATGTGACGATATATGTATGTATGTATGAGTATGTGTGTGTGCGTACAGGCAGGTGCGTAAGTGTTATATGTGATTTCTCTTGAATTTTGTTTTACAACAGATTCAACTATTTTAGATTCCTTCGAAACAGCCATCTATGTTACAATTGCAAATACACAACCACAATATTACAAAGCATTGACTCTATCTTACTTTACAATAAAAATAACAGCAGGTCTTTAACTGTATTTAAAGGTGCGCAATTTAGTTTACCCATAAAAACTTTACAAACAAATCATGCGACATAAAATATTGAAAAAAGAAAAACTCATTCACGAGACTTTGTTGTATGTGAGGTAAATAATGTTCTCATCACACATTGTTTGAATACCGCGACACAAATCCAAGAAAAGAATTTATCTTCTTACCTACTGACGTGAGTATTAGGTATACAATGTTTTTCATCGTCCGATGTCGTCGCAGATAAGCTTGTACGCATATGTACAATACAATTGGATTCGATACCGGTAAAGATTGTAGCGCTGACGATTACACCTATTGTTATCAATAAACCTTCAGATTTTAACATGTATTGCATAAGGAGTTAACATTATCTGGAGCTTAACGCGTAAATGTTCCGTAAGCGTGAATCGAAGGTCGCACCGAATTGAAAACTATTAAAATTACTTAAAATGAACTATATCAACTAGACATACATATATAATATGCTTGGTCAATAATATTTGGTAATGAATATTTTATTGAATATAAATTGTATCTCCTTTCAACAAATAGTAGTTTTGACGGTATTTAACAGAATTAATAAATTCGAAAAACGTATTTTGTGTCTAACTTTAACTTGTGTTTAAGCCTCTCTTTTTTGCATTAGTCAAATACACACACACACACACACACACACATTGGAATTATAAAATTGGAAATTTAAAGCGGGTGTACCCTTCTGTCGCTCCGTTATGGAGATAATTCCTTTCTTTAAAATTTTTAAATACGTACAAATGAGTGCAAATAGATCAACGGATAATAAATTATGGAATTATAATACAATAGATAAATATCAAAAGGTGGTGCATAATAATAAATAACACGTTGTACAAACTAAAATTATAAATAATTTGGGGGTCAGAAGGCTCCGAAACCGACGGGCATGTGTGAAGACAGTGACGAACGTGGAGAAGGCGCGACAGGTCTGTAAGCATAGACATATTTATCACTCGGTGGTCTCAGCCTACTCCGTAATCGACCTGGCGTGAAGATATGTATGTACGTACTAAAATTATACACCAAATTTAAATTGCAAGGAAATCGTTTAATTTTTATAAACAACTACTAAACAGAGTCATGATGAACTACATGAATTCTTATGTAGTAATGATCCGTGGTATCATTATTATATTAACCCTATCGACAAAACATTAATGAATAAAATGAACAGGTCATTTCATTGGTCATGTTGTGTGTGATAATGAAAACACTCGTAGCTGTGTGATTTTTTATGGTCCCAATCCTTTCCGAAGCGGAGGATAATAAAAATAACAACATATTTTTTTTTCTTTGTAAGAACTCTCTACGACAGGTAATAGTGCTAGTTATTTTTTAATAACTAGCGCATGTTTAATAACTACTAACATCATTCTATTGATAACACGGGTATTGATTGGTTTTACCAGTTGCCTTTTCATAGTGGATAGTTGCCTCAGTGAATGATAAGTACACACGTGAATATCAATCGTGTTACGCATTTGTTAACTGATGTCAAACTGTTATAGACATGGGTGGTCTTATAATAGTTATGCGTCATTCTAAGAACACCGAATGCAGTATATACTAACGACTCAATATCGTACCATCACGAGGATGTCCCTTGGTTCGCACATCACCTATCATCTGCCCATCTTGCCCATAATCCCGACGCTGGGCATGCGGGTTAGAGATCGTTAGGATTTTGGCTTACACCGAGCGCAAATATGTTAATCTTGGTTATTAGCATAAACCTTGTTTTTGCCTTTAGGACAGCACAAACTCGACCTCCATGCTTTCCTTTGTCATTGTCTTCGAACATACGAAAAACGTCGAGATTTCCTCAAAACCCTCGAGAGACACGAATCATTTCTTTATTTGCACAGATGACGGGAAGCAAGGTGTTTTCCTACTAACACATTAAGTGCATGTTACTGGCCATTTTGTTAAAAGGAAAATTCGTGCGTTGAAATCAATCGATGGCTTCAATGACAGCATGTTTAAGGTAAATATTTATAATATAGTAAAAATGTCAAATACAAAGTTGCGAAAGATTGCAAAGATCTACAATTACAATATTATGATAGCATACAATATTATGAATCATCAACAACATACAGTTATTCAATATTCGAATAAAAATATTTGTAATATTTGTATCTATTTATTGTATTCTGAAACCGTACAAGCGTATCCTTATTTAAATATGACTGTATACTGTGACAAAATACAGAAATATGAATGCGAATTGAAATACGTTATGAGTCATTCACAACATATTTTAAATTCACGTCGGCTCCACTTGGAATTGTCACATTTGTTAAACATTTGAAATAAGATTAAAACTTGCTAACAATTTGACGTCGCACGATTCAGAAGAGAAAAGAATTGCTTCGGACTGGCTTACTTTTATCAAAACGTTGTTAGTGATAGACACCAGTAAATCTTTTAGAGAGATAATGAAACAGCGAAGATAATAAAGAATGCCACATCTAACACAAGTGTAATACGTTCTGTTTTGAGATATATCATGTACTGATATATGTACGTTAGGTAAACATATTATTATAAACCTAATCGAAATACCTATCAATTATTTAAAAACGCGTACAAACAATAAATGATCCATACGTTACATTAACAAAGTTTAAATTTGATATCAAAGTAAACGCAAAATCAGAGGTCAATTTTGATATGATCAATGCTTTATACTAAAATGGAATCCTTGGAATCAACCGAAAAAAATGAGTTTCTAAAATCGTATGTTAAAATTATAACAAATGTTCAGAAATAGTGCGTGAGTTGTTTACTAACACACTGTTTCAATTCACTCAACTGGTACTTCCGGAGTTAAAGTTATGAGCTTCTACTGTAAACTTGATGGTTGTAAACAGTAATCAGAAGAACGAAGATTATATGTAACAATAATTATGAATATCTCAGATCGAAAAACTTATGTACAATATACTCGATTTATTTTACGGTTGACAAGCCATTAGTGTATTTATAAGGACTAGTATTGCCAACGATCCTAAATTCAATCAATTTAATCGCTTTGTATGAGCAAATAGTATTTATATTTACTCCACTATGCTAGTATACCCAGAAGTATAGAAATAAAAACAATTTTATTCACCCACCTCCTTTATTGTTCTTCGTCTCTTAACGAATATCTCATAAACTGGCCGGAATATACTTAAAGTTTTAGGAGATATAACAGATAAAATATAAGTTCATGAATGGATATCCCTAAAAAAGTAGACAGATGAGTGTAGTACTCCCATGTTTCTCCTACTATGTTATACGTTCCATGGAATAGGAATCCGGGCGCGGTGTTTGACAATAATGGTTATGGCGAAACATCGTGGAAAAATCCAGACTCCGAATTACTATTCTTACTGGGAATTGCAAATGAGTAAAATCCAAGAATACTTAGCCGAACATGGAAGTCCAACCCACGAAATTTTCGTATAACAATCGCGCTTGCAACGACTAGACGAACTAGGCAGTCGACATTTTAACTGAAATCTAAATAACAATCCACCTGGTCGCCACATTACAAAGCACGAGCTCTTTCTTTCAGGTTAAGTTCGCAATAGTACATCGAGGGTTTTGACAAAAAAATATATGGTTATAAATGTAATAACACAATTAAGTCTAATTAAATTAAAATAATGAATCTCAGGAAAAATCAATTTCAAACAAATAGTACATTTTTATGATTGCGTCGTGTTCACTGTCTGTTCGGCCTCTAAACATGCAAACCCAATTATTTATTTAGTTTATTTATAATGGGTATATTTATGACATTTTTTATCTTGTTTATTTTTTTATCATATTTATTCATGTTTAGCATATTTTTTTTATTATTATTAAAATAAAATGTGTCTAATTACACAAATGCTTGGTTAAAGTATTTTGAAGATGTAGATCATAATCGACAGAGAATAAACCATTAATATAAAGTTTTGTAGCCACACATAAATATGTTATAAATTGCTTAATACAACGATTAGTTAAAAGAAATAATATATATTTATAAATAGCAATCCGACAAAATTAAAACCAGCTTGATGTAGTCGGAATTCACCAATTGCCTACTTAATTTTAACTTAACCTTAACTTAATCTCTAATTATAAAAATATTAATATAGAAAATTAAAATTGCTCATAGCAAAATAAAATCTCAAATAAATAGAATTACAAACAAAATAAAGTTACAGTCCATTTCATAATTTCGCTCTGTTTACATAGGTGCTACAAAACTACTCCTGACCATAATTGACAGAATTATCAACTGAATTAACTTAACTTCCAAAATCATCGTTAATATGTTAAAACGTGCCAATTTATTGCAACTTTAAGGTACCTGTTTAGTGCGACGTTTGCCGGCGAAACTACAGCTCTACCACCTGCACTGCCACCACCGAACGCATCAACCGAAGTGCAGTCAGCCTCAAGCAATACTTAAGATCGTACTCACTACCGACACCGTGGTGAACCATGAACAAGCACATACAAGTACGCACATATTTTTGGCGTATTTATTTCACCAGTGCATGTGTACAGACGACGTTCCACTGCTAAAGTGGCGCGTAAACAGAAACGTATTGCCATTGAAATATTGTGTGACTCCACCGCCGTACAGGCGACTCTCGTAACGAGGAGTTGTGTCATTAAACAATGCAGAATCATTAATAAGTGTTCGTGAATGATTTGCGTGTATGCGCAGGTGTGGCGGCTCCAGCGTTGAGCAGAACAAGTAGCCGTGACGCGCCCCTGACGCCTAACCAAATGATCTTGGAGAAGTTGTTATAACTCACATTTAATTTTTCCTTTGAGCAAACTGCAACGATGTGCGAGCCATGAATACGAGTCCGAAATAGAATATGGACATAATACTCATACATAAAATAATAACGGCTACGAAAATAATACATGTAAGTTGAGACTATATCACAGTGTCAACTTATTTTTATCGTGGGGAAATCGGACTCAACCTACGCTATCGGATATTAACCAAAGTTAATTCCTTTTTCGTGACAAGGGTAAGGAATCCTGTTTTATGACTACAAATTGGAACCCAATGTTAAAATGGTCCCACTTAATCTATCTATCACATTAAATACTATCAAACTTCGTCACAATGCTCGTAAGTATTACACTGTTTCAGAAAAGTACAGTAACAAAGCATGGTGTATAATAGTATAAATATATAGTGTGTAATAGGTATAAATAAACAGTAAAAAATAGTTATTAGCTAATTTTAAGGAATACATTGCAGACTACCTCATTAATCGGATGGTTACAAGCGCGACTATGGCTCGGCAGTTTCTGGGTTCACATACTGAGCACTGTTGAATTTTTGTAATTAGGAATTTCAACTGGTAGCTCATAGTCTGAATTTGAGCCTATTATATGGCAATAGACTCTCCCTATTCCACAGTCGGAAGTAGACGAAGTGGTGAAATCTGGGGATGTAACATACTTCTCTGCCCAACTCTTCGGTTATTACATACTTGATGTTACGTTTAAATAAATTGGATCCGGTACAAAACAAATCAATAATGATTTCAATCTTAACATACGCTCTTATTATACGCTATCAAATGTAATGTACGGATATTATTACTTACAATTACTTTGTATACAATATCTCCGATGTTTCATTGCCCTCGGCATGTTCACAAAAGTTTTACTAACTTCCTTTTGAGTTTTGGCTTTAATAGCTCGTGTTATATGTATTCTATTCTGTTTATTTTATTATTGACGCTAATGACTAACACCAAACAGCAAAACAAATAAAAATGGCATCGTACAGTAACAATTGCGATGGGAATCAACATAGAATATGCGTGTAAGGTGCAGAAAATATTATTATTCTGGTCTGATTTAGTCAGCGAGCAATGCAATAATTTTCTTTCATAGCTGCATGTCATTGTATGTCATTGGTTTGTTATACTGTCATATTTTTTAATTTCCAATTTATTAAAATGAAAATTTTAAAACTTTGTAAGATTTTGTATAGACACTAGAAGTTTAAATTTTTAAAACATTTTTAAAAACTTCTATTGTTAACAAACACGTAAAAATATGGATTAAACCATTAGTATTTACACAACAATTTCTGTTATAAATTATTTGACTCTAAAGAGAAAAATAAAACAATAGGTAGGTATGGCCTACTATTTCATTCACTCCTTATGCTGTCATTGTTTAGGGAACCTTGACATAACATTGAAGAGACAGATGTTTTCGGAGTATCTAGTAAGAGTTTACAATATATTATCTAAATTTACATACTAGTAATACTAAGTTTTTATTTTGAACAAAAATTTATGTATCTACTGCCAAATTTTTTTCTTAGTCCCGACATCCATGACTGGACATGCGAATGTACGTATTCATTATGGATTATAGCATGCCAAGTACCACAACTGGCGATAAGCCAATTTGGATGGCACTTTTAAACCTGAGCACATTCTTTGCCAGTTAAAGGAAACACATGATCAAAGACGCGAAACTGTTTCGATTGTATTCCATGACATGAAATTTTCCGCTATTTAAATTCTAGTGATTTTAAGGTTGCAAGTCGCAACCATTATACGATATGACGGGCGACATTTAGTGAACCTAACTGCTGCGTCGGGGGTTATGGGATCGTTTCCCACCAGAGTAAATAATCGTATGTCCAGTGCAAATATTTGTTCTGTGTCTGGATGTACAAAACTATGTACGTATATGACTATATATTGATACGTTACTATAAATGTAGTTTCCCAGCCGTCTGGATACCGTAACACAAGTTCTCAGGATGCTTATTTTGGTATCAAATGTTCGTGTGTGTGGAGATGGCATAAGATATTATTACTGTAAGAATTGATGCCAATGGTTGCTTAATTTCACTCGGTAATTGAATAAAATATGATATACCAATATTCAATAATAAAAACAAGACCTAATGGCCTATATTATGACGTGTATTTCTTATAGAGTAAGTAAAAGCTAAGAATTCCCATAGACTACGGTCTTGGTAAACTCTTTTCTTACTTCTATTTTCAATAAAGTAATCAAATATGCCAGTATATGAAGGGTACTAGGGTGTAATGGGTTACAAGCGCCATATTTCCGTTCCATTCCAACTCCACTTCCAGCCCAAAATCAATCTCGCATACCGGTGACGTACCTTACCACACAACAGACAAGGTTCTGGCGATCGGCTGATCGCTCTACAGCGTAATCTATCTAAGCAGTCTATAATGGCCTAGTCGCTGATGGGCAGCTGTGTAGGCTTTAGCAGTAGCTGTGCTCTACTGTTGGATTATAGATAATATCCAGTCGAGGATATAACTAAGGGACGTGTATTCAACGTAGACTGCGATAGGTTAATGATAATTATAATTAATTGTATTCCTGATTTAGACTTCTTTCTAGACTTTTCCATTTCTTAAACTTAGACATTCAAAATGCTTAAATGTATATATTTATAAAAATCTAAGTTAGAAAAATTCAATACTACCCAACCTGGGATTTGAAACCAGGACCTCTCGATGGCAGTCGCGCTTGCAAACGACACGACCAACGAGGCATTCTATAAGATTATAGGTACATATTTTTGATCTTACAATCAAGTTATGTATGTTAATTAGCCAATAAATGTAACAAGCGGTCGGATCAACATTGGATCTTTGTATTCTGTCAGTGAACAGGGGAAAGGGTAATATGGACATCAAGTATTCTCGTTGAAAAATATTCAAGGCGGTGTCAGTAGCAGCAGTATTTATACATGCATGTTACGTTGCTGCGATCTGTGGCGAAGTGAGCACAGTAATATCATGATTAAATAAAAAAAATTCAAACCTTTTTTTCGTTTCACTCTTGAATATGGGAGATATGTCTATTGCACTGCAGAGACAGGACAGAAAGACAGAAGAGAGCTAACACTACTAATTTGTCGGGCTGGCCAATTGGGGATTGGCAGAATTCACACGTTTAAAACGACTTTTTTTTTTGAGAACATTAAAGAAAACTGCACAGGATTCCTTAATTCCTTGAATTTCTACTATCGCTGCTTACACTTTTACAGTTATTTTCTTGTTATATTATTAAAAAATTTGTCATTGTTTGTTTTATTAAACATTTATTATTTATTGACTGTCTCGTTGCTCGAATTGTTGCAAGCGTGACTGTTGATCGAGAGTGCTAAGTTTGATTCCCCAGTCAGATACTGTTGAGTTTTTGTAACTTGAAATTTCTAATAGTGGTTAGGGGACTGGATTTGTGCCCGGTGTATTGCAATGGGCTCGCCCTCCATTCCATCGCAGGACATAACATAACAGGTGAATCTTGGGAGTAGTACTCGTATAATTCACTCGTGTGCCTGCCTCTTGAGGAATACAGGCGTGATGTTAACTATTTATTAAACATATATTTTCGTTTATTCTACGATCATTATGTTCAATTAAATATTGATATAACATTAACACATTTTACGGAAGATGCAATGGATATTAGGAATGTGGTCGGTCGAGAATAATATGTCATAAAAACATTTTTTGTTGTCTTTAATAACCTTAAAAAATACGATTGCTTCGTCAATAGGGGGCGGATCTGTACTTCTTTCTTGTATTATATTCTAATGTAGACCCAATATCCCCAAACTACTTGAACCGTCGTCTCCTGAGGCGGTTTCTGGTTACAAATTCAATATTAAGTTCACCGTATCACTGTTTGTTTTTAATACAGCGATAATTTGACACTTCATAACACGCGCCTAGTTGACACTAGACATAACACACTAGACAGTACACTCTAGACAGTACACTCTAGACAGTACACTCTAGACAGTACACTCTAGACACTAGAGTAACACTGATGCGGGTACGAAGAGATACTGTGAGCAAATTATAAAAAATGCAGCATTTCTTTCAAATTGATTGAACCTATTAAAATGTTCTACCATCCTCGCCCCCGCAGTTTATACTTTAAAATATCACATATACGTTTATATCGGTACAATGCCTATACTGCTAGAGTACAACTAAATCTTTATGTTACATTAGATGGAAATCGAATATGATATCTGTATGAAATCTAAATTAAAATAACTTTTACACTTTAATGACAACCCGTAAGCCTGACAGTGCATAATCACTCGTAAAACAAGCCCGGTTCGTCTTGCCAGAAACTACTGACGTCGTTGAACGGCGACTGCAGTTCCGCCACCTCTGAGGGCTTGCTGTCTTCAATCTGAAATTGTTACATTGCTACATGACATATGCTCTATGAGATTCTGGGAGTATCTTAAATATGTAGTAATGTTTGTTTAAAACAATGTCATTGAAGTGATCTATTTCGATCTAATCTATTAACATTGCTTTGATAGATTTATCTAAGCTAAATTGCGATGGCAACAATTTTTTTTAATGTTTCATATGATGCTTTTCGTTTTAATTCAATTAGAATTTCAATCTAACGTATATAGACACAATGCTAGCTAAGTTTTTATCTACTTATTTAATGAGAATCTAAAAACACACGTATAACACGAATTTATTTCTATAATTATCCCATTAAGGCAGGCCCCTTACGGGGTAGGCATTAACGACCGAGTGCCAAAAACCTTCCTTGAAGTCCATACGTGCTTTTCCTATGTTCACCACTCTCTTCAAACAGCCGCGCAAATTTTGTGGGTAACATAAAATATTGCATGATATCCTTACTATTAATAGCACGATAGCATCATTTTGACGTACAAAAAGTGTTCTAATGAACCAATTTTGAATAAATGAAATTTGAATGATTGTGTATTTCTTAGTGTTTACCTCCACAATATCTTTCTGCAGTAATCCATTTTTTCTGAACGCAACCAGTGTGACTGGCCTCTGTCGCCTTTCAAACGGTTCGAAGTACCCCTAAAGAACAAACTTAACCTGAATTAATATAATACAAAAACTGTAAACATCACGTTCTTTTTCTGTATTTAAACTGAAATTAAAAATAAAAGCCACTAGAGAAGGTGTAACGGAATAAATTATTTTTTCTAAACTTGCCTTGTTAAAATAGGGATCGAACCCAAATGTAAGAGACTTGGCGAGGCGCGTCACAGCATACGGCGCCTTTAGCGATACTTGACGGACTTCCGAGTCACGGTCTCTCTGCGACTGCTAAATAAAAATAAGAGTTAAACAATTTAACACAACTTCACATGCATTTTGCTCCGAAGGGCTAGGTAAAAGAGAATAGAACCTACACTTGCACACTTCACACGCTATGTTCTACGTTCCACTATAGAATAGTTTATGGGTCTATTGCCATACACCGGGCACAAGTCCGGATTGCCAACTACCACTGGGAAATGAAAGTTAAAAAATCCCAATCAAAATTTGATCGAGCCGGTAATCGAACTCATGACCACTTGATTAATATTCATTAGCGATCAAATTATTTAAACTTTTCATACCCGTAAGTTAAGTCTTCAAATATAACGTTACAATATTCTACATTACTTATTATAAACCATCTTCCGTAGTGTAATTCTCTAGCTCGCTGTGCGTTATTTTGAATCAAAGTAAAACATAGTTTTACTTTGATTCAAATCTATTCTAACTTGAATTCTAATATGTTTGTACTTGTTAATTTTCATTAACAACGCTGCCTAGTCTTTTGTTTTATATTACGTAACTTTGATGATTGATTTTTTGTATTATTCCTAACGAAACATCTCGCCTGTAAACCCCGAAGATGTAGGCAGAAGAATGTAGAACACTCACACGATTGACCAGTTAAGTTTACGTCCCACTATGGAATAGGTGGTGAGCCTGTTGCCATGCATCGAGCACATATC
>DWDU01003408.1:0-11634 GCA_018245575.1 Jemadia suekentonmiller
AGTAGTGGCTCGGAGTCTGGATATGTGCCCGATGCATGGCAATAGGCTCACCACCTATTTCATAGTGGGACGTAAACGGAACTGGTGAAACGTGGGAGTGTTCTATACTCCTCTGCCTACCTCTTCGGGGATTACAGGCGTGATATTACGTTTAATTTTTACATTATTTATTTTTTAATTTTAGTTAGATCTTGATTACATATTATTATTAATTTTTCATACTATTGTATTGTCATCGGTCGTCGATGAGTATGCAAAAATTCAAATTAATCGGACGTTTCAAAGTCGGTCAAAATTACATGCAAATTTTTCGCCACATAAATACATACGATTGAAGCTAATAAATGCGTATTAATATCATGCTCCAGCAGCAAATTAAAATCTAAAAGGCCTATTATTACTATTACAAAAATAAAATAGTTAAATACATTAACATGTTTCTATCTGTACATTGAACTTACGATCAGTAATAATGGCGTCCAATTTAAATTCTTCCCGCCACAGTGGTAAAGAAAAGTCGCTGACAATAACATCCAAGTATTTGGCAGCACTGCCGTACTGCTTCATGTTGCCCCGGATACTCTCGTCTTTTGTTCGTGCCTTTAATAATATTCTCAATATTAAATGTATGAATAATAACAGCTGAAATATTCAGATTAAATTGCGCTTTCGAATATTGACAAACACCTCTAACTTTGATTTTCATATACATATTATATTGTAAATATTTAACATTATTCGATAAAATAATATGCTCATTGCCATATAATAATTTATATGTGCCCGATGCATGGCAATAGGCTCATCACCTATTCCATAGCGAGACGTAAACGTAACTGGTGAAACGTGGGAGTGTTCTACACTTCTCTGCCTACCTCTTCGGGGATTACAGGCGTGAATTTACGTTTTTTTTTACGTTTTTATTCGATAAAATGGTTTATGACAACACTAAGGAAGATTGGTGATGACAACAACAATTTAGAAAATTGTACAACATTACACCGATTAAAATTCTAAATAATACTGTGCTGCAGACGCCAAGTATGAAAACCTAAAGAGAAGTATATTTTTTTACAAAAATCAACGAATTATTTTTATACTAGTTTGATTTCGGTACTTATTGAAATACGCTCAAGGCGCAGAAAACGACTACTTACTAAACGTAACAATTCAGGTTTCGAGTCACTACTAGAAAATCTAAATTACAAAAATTCTACAGTGCCCGACCCGGGAATTGAAATAACCACCCGGGAAATAACCCAGGATAACAGGTCACGCCCCCCCCCTTCAAAAAAAAACAAAAAGGGTATACTAAAGATAGATAACGTGTATTCCTGGTTACATATCACAATAAATAAGTTACCTCCACCAGCCCCGTATACATACATTGTTACCTTTAGACCGACGCGCGTGGGTCTCGTGCGCGCGTGCAACATCATAAAGTCTATGTCCGAACCCCACACGTAAGCTGCAAAATAAATGAAAAAATTTAACATTCTTAACAGTTCACATAAGATACAAATATACATGAATAAAGCCTATGGATGATGATATCACCTGGTGTGCTGATATGTTAATAGTAATTGTATAGATTTACTGAAAATGTGAAGAATTTGGTCAATGATAAAAATAACTTATGCAATATATTACATCTACAATATAACATAATATCATGCCTTTAACCCCTAAGTGGTAGGCCAATGGTAGTTTATTGCCATACACCAGACTTCATATCTGGACTCCTAGCTACTAGTAGAAAATCTAAGGTACAAAAAGCCAATAGTGACCAAACTAGGATTTAAACCTAGTATAGGCACTTGCAATGGGCAGTCACACTCACAACAGACATGACCAATCAATCGGTCAATCAGTCCATGTTGTACATAATGAATAAAAAGTGGAATGAGTAATGTTGTAAGATAAGTACTATATAATTGCACCAAGAAACCCTCACCACCAAAATGTGCAGCTGCAACCAGCAGTGAGCCCGATCCCACAAATGGATCCAGAACAACTTGGCCTTTAGCTGCCTGCGCTTGGTTAGCCATTAGGATGGCAAGCTGTGCATCCATGCTTGTGTTACCAATAAACTGGCGGTTTTTCAGAGAGTGCTGATTAATCAAATCACGTTGCCCACCTGCTATCTAGTAATGGACAACATTCGATTACTCCTTTCAATAAAATTATAAGATATAAAAAAGAGAAACTTCATTGGTCAGTCAGATAACGTATTTATAAACACTTGGATGATATAAAAAGTATACATGGCTGTTGAAGATCTGTCCAGCAGAATCTTTGACAGACAGTTCCTGACAAACACTTAATAGGTATTGATAACTATGGTCAACTCGCACTTTGGAAAAGCTAATACAAATTTAAGCACCATCACTTAGATCTAGCTTTCTAATAATTGTCAAATTTTCATTGTGGCAAATTTCAATGTCTTAAATTACTGTGGACAGGTCTAAGAATTCAGCCGGCTAGACTCACGTGTGAGTCTCGTGAGAGTCTTGCCGCCGCGGCCTCGCTACAATCGGCGGGAGCTCATGAGGAAGGACCTCGTATAGGTCCAAAACTAGTCGGGCCACCCTGGAAAACCACATGTAAGTCTAGCCGGCTTAATTCTTAGACATGTGTAACACTCACAAAATATTTAACAATAAAATACTGTGGACAGTGTAGACATTTTATTATAAGTATTGTTACAGAAAAACACTTGTTTTGCTGCATCAAAGGGCTGGTGTTATTAGACATCTTCACACAAATATAGTCATATATCCATTTAAACAATCTCAGATTACAAACTGTTAAAACAACTGTAAGTCAAAGGTAAAAGTTGCAGCGAAATCTAATATATTAAATCATTCTAGAAATAATATTTAACATCAGATCTAGTAGTGTATGGTATAGAAAATCAAGCTTAAAAGTGTTCTAATGGTGAGGTCTATGTCTACCAGGGGACAGAATTGGGCTGATGATGTTGCTTATCAACTACGTTATTACAAAATTCTCATGAACATTACAGTCATACCCATTTCCCAAAGAACAAGTAATATGGTGTTTCTGGGACATTGTTGGGATCTACACCATAATACTCGATGTATGATAGAACTATATCAGGATTCTTTAGTTTCACAGGTCCTTGTAATGGCAAGTAGTCAAAACTCTGAAATATTAAGAAAAGATGTGTGTCTCAACATAAATAGAAGAAAAGACAGATTTGTCTGAAAAAGAAATTTAAAATATAGTCTATACTAGTATTATCAACAGTCCACAATGAGCAGAAATTTATATACAATATGAATAATACAAATGAGTCAAATAGTTAACTGATATCCTTATCTCACATGACAAAGTAGTCACAAAGCAATTTTGATAACAAATTAGAGATACGACTCTTAAATGCATATAAAGTTCTTAATTAAATAAAAACTGTATACCTCTACTTTCGCCACTTTTTCCTTCAATGAGAAATGTTTGCAAAAAGTTTCAATCTCCACTTTAAATGTCTTCTCAGCATCACAACAAGCACTAATTAGCTCTCTGGGACATACGTGTGTGTCACATTTTCCGTTAGTGGAGTTCTCAGTGCTTATCCATGATCCAGTGTTATTGTTCAATGCATTCTTTAAATTACAATGTAAATTAGCCTCAGAGGTCGCGCTAGACCATAACTCTATGCAATTTTTTACCAAAATGGACCTAGAAGCTATTTGCCGAATACAATCTTCTGAAGGCAATTCCAGTATCCAATATGGTTTAGTTTTGCAGGGAACCTCGATAAATTTCGCAGGTATATTGAACATTGAAAGTATACTATCCATTTCCTGAAAAGATAAATGTTGAAATATGTATCTAAGGGAAAACTAAGATTAACCATACGACAAAAGTTAATATTAAAAATGTAGAAATCTTACCGCATGACGAAAATCAATATGTTCATGCGCAAACCACATTAGGTAACGTCGCCACATTATTACTCGTTTTTAAGTTGATTTACGCATTTACAACCAGACGACTTTAAATAAAAATCATGTCTTATTCAAAATTCTAAATCTCAATATGTTTATTCGCATTGTAACCTCCAAATCCAAACAAATTGTTTATTCGGTTTTGAGAACCGCTGTCAAAATCTAGTGTCACGTCTTAGTTTTTATCATAATGGAACTAGGCAATTTGTTCATCGTCCCCAGAATAAAAATTAAATGTTGCATAGTTTATCATTAGATAATTAAGATATCGTAAGTTCAGGAATATATAACTCCAAAGAATACACATTTCAAGAATCATAATTATTTTGAAGTTAGTTTAATTCATTGTCAGAGTTTAACGAATGATGCTAGTGTATCGTTGTAAAAAATAAACATAACATCACAGTTGCAATCCCTGAAAATGTGGGCAGATTATTGTAGTACACTCCCCTCTTTCCCCACTCCCACTTCTCACATAGTGAGCCTTTTGCCATACAACAGGAACATATCCAGGCTCAGAGCCACTATAAAATCTGACTTATAAAAATCTAGTAATGTCTAACCCGGGATTTGAACCCAGGATCTCTCGATCGGCAGTCACACTTGCAACCAATACAACCAATGGGGCAGTCAAAATAAAACAGTTATTGTAAAAAATAAAACAAGGTGTTTGTCAACATCAATAATTATGATGAAATAAGCTTGTAAACTTTAATAACATTACATTAACTATTTAGCTTAATCACTGTATATATAATTATAAATAATTATTTAAATAATAACACATTAAGTTTTTTTACATTTGAAAACAAATATTGGACCTTGAAAGCAGTATTTCATTAAAACATTGTTCTCAAATATTGAACTATTATTAATTTTATTTTATGCAATTTAGTGTTAAATTCACAACAATTATACATTTGATGAACTTGAATCTCTTCTATCTGGTTTCTTCTCGTCATCCAACAAATCTTGATATCTCTCATGGAAGAAATCTAGATAAGCATCCTTGATAGAACCTGAACAGGCCACATAATGCCCTCCAGAATGTTCAACCACTAATGGTGACACAAACAAGCTTATTAAGGCTTCACTCATTTCTGTAACAACAGACAAAAAATGTTACTTGACATTTAGTTTATTGTGTGGTTGCAAGTATCACTGCTGATCAAGAGGTCTTAAGCTCGATCCCCAGGTCAGGTACTATCAGGTTTTTTCTAACTTGTAATTTCCAGTAGTCACTCGGTTTTTGGATTTGTGCTTAGTACATGTCAATGAGCTCACCAATTATTCCATAATGGGGCATATGATGTAATTGGCAAAACATGGGAGTGTATTACACTCCCTGCCTATCTCTTAGGACATTAAAGGCTTGATGTTCTGTTTAATATAACATGTATTTTTGATGGATTATTTTTCTAACGATCTACCACACCTAAATTTATAGAATCAACAACTTTACTACCCACTGAATGATTCATACTATTCGCAAAAGCTGTCAAAGGTCAAAAAAACTTTTAAACAATTCATGCAAATGTTATTGAGTTGACTAACAGAATAGAACAGTACCTTTTGGTATTATTGAATCACTTTCCCCATAAACATGTATTGAGGGCAGGCTGATTTCATCATCGTAAAAGCCTTTGTGGACAAGGCTACCTGACCGGAAACCAGAAGCGAATACCGCAAACTTGAATGTGTACGGTAAATCTGAAACAATAAAATAATATTTATGTTCAGTTTGCATAATACTAATTATTACAGCTTCTATATTATTTTTATATTCAATAATAAAATTACACTGCCTCGTTGGTCATGGTTGTTGCAAGTGTGACTGCCGATCAGGAGGTCCTGGGTTCAATTCCCGGGTCAGGCACTATAGAATTTTTCTAATTTAGATTTTCTAGTAGTGGCTCAGAGTCTGGATTTGTGGCCAGTGCATGGCAATAGGCTCACCACCTATTCCATAGTGGGAAATAAACGTAACTGGTGAAATGTGGGAGTGTTCTACCCTCCTCTACCTACCTCTTCGAGGATTACAGGTGTGATGTTACATTTATATTAAAAGTACTATTGCTGCCACATACTACATATTCTCACTCTCTGTTCAGGATAACAGTTAGAGAAAAATACTAGGTATTAAATGTTTGTTCTCAAATATAAATATATTTTGTAAAACATTCAAAATTGATAAACATTTTTTTAAAGTTAAACCTTGTTATTTATGGAGTAAGATTTTTCAAGGAGTATAAAATTTTCTGATCCTTTATGGGGTAGGAAAAGAGTGCTTAGTAGATAAAAATATTCAGTTTTATAATATAAGTAATAACCCACATCCTCTTTGTTGCATAGCTGCCAGCAAACCAACCAAGCAGGCACCTTGGGAGAAGCCCATAAAACCATCAAAGGGTCCATGTTCTTTAACCACTTCTTCAATCAAATGCAGAGTATCTTCAAAGCCTATAGCAGGCCCACCAAGACATTTGCCACTAAAAGTATTGTCTTCAGCATTAAACCACCAAGATCTAGCATCTGGAAATGAGAAACAAATTTTTTAAATTATCAATACAAGCATTTATTGGATTACACTATTGGAAAATTGAATGAACTAACGTAATTATAGATGCACGTTTAGTATCATGTTTCATTTGAGCTAGAGTTAGTTAGGAAACGATTTTTAGGTTATTGATTACAAACTTTTTGTTACCTTCTTCTCCTCCACCCTCATCGTTAGTGACTCTATGTGGAGCCGATAAAAAAGTTAGCTGTGCGTATTTATTAATGGCCTTCCGAAAAGAGCCAATCTTTGCTCTAAATACTGCACCGTTCTGTCGGTAACCGTGAAAAGCTAGAACTTTCAACTTTTGCTTAACAATTTCTTTACCATTATGCGGCGGGGATTGATTGGAATTTTGTTCAGACATTTTGATATGTTCTAATATCTTTTAAGCTCCACTATTCCAGGTTGGATGTCATTGAATATAATTAAATTATGTTTCTGATGTATATTGCTAAACAAATTCAATTTACGATCAAGAAAACGTTTACAGGTAGAGACAGAGCCCATTCAAAACACAAGTAACAAATTTGACATAACTGACATTAGTTAATGTCACAGGATGCGTTCCACTAAGGGAGGAAAATTTGAACTTCAAGCGCCTACAACACTCCACGCCGTCCCACATGGCGTCTAAATCGTTGTGATCGCGTTGAAAACGTCACTAATGACGTCATGACTTACGCTCTCACGTGCAGCTCGCGACAACCATTTCAAGACGTGGTTCGTAGTGAGCAAGCGTTGCGAGAATTAGCGGGATTTTAAAACGTCAAAGCATTAAATATGTCAATGTCAAATGTCTACTGTCGCCGCAAAAGACTTTATGATTCATTTGAATACAATTATTAGATATTGTACTGATATTAAATATATAAAAATTTAATTATACTTTCGTTTCATTACTTCAATCAATTCAACTAATAATTATTATAATTTATTGTTAAGATATACACATTGTAACCTAACCTCTTAAAGATTTTGCTGTATATTTTGTAGCTCGCCATTTATTATTATATTTTAACGTTCTAAACGCTCATTAATCCATTCCACTTGGGTTTATGATTTCAAAGTTCTGGGCCTTAGTGGAACGATCGTTCGCTTAAGACCCCTCAGCCCAGATATATATGTGTACCATGTACACTCTTGGTAAGATCATTTCAGTTCAGTTATGGACGCTAAGTAATGAGGTGTGGTGAGGATCTCATAAGACAGGTTCCATTTGATAAATATCTATGAGATTCAATTCACTCTCCTTGTTCCACGAAATTGTGTACAGTTAAATAAAGTAGATACGGGCTCACAGTTCCATTCCACAGCGGGCGCGCAACCGGGAGAAGCGAGAGTGAACAGCGACACGATCGCAAATTGCGCGAGACAGCAGGAGACCCTTTGACTCGGGCACAAAAACCAAGCTGGGACGGAGAGCTAGCGAGTAACACCGAGACTGGCTGAGACGAGCGAGTACTACTATCTACACTCTCGCACTCGCTCTTTTTCTTGCTGTCTCGGTAAGAGTATACATCCGCAGTTAGGTTGTCTAAAAAAGTTACGTTTCACAACCTGATTAAAAAATCACAAAAGTTTGTTCGAATTCGCGCCAAATATTGCAATCAAATGTCAAGACTGATGTTTAAGTTTACTTTATTGTATTGTTTCAGAATTCTTAACGTTTGTTTTGAATAACATATTCTCAGAAAATGGAAGAAGGCGATTTCGATCAGCGTTTAAGAGATTTACAAAGAGAATATCTGGAGTTTTTAGATGATGAAGTAAAAACATAATCTTCCCGTACAGTTTTACAATAACTCATAAGTTTTGTAATAAACACACTTTCTTATTTTAGGAAGACCAAGGTATCTATATGGAAAGAGTAAAGCAAATGATCACAGAGCGTGGACAGCGGCTAGTTGTGAATATAAATGATTTACGAAGAAAGAATCCGGAAAGAGCAAAAAATTTGTTGGAAACAGCTTTTGAAGAGCAGATAGCGTTTCAAAGGGCATTAAAAGAGTATGTGTCTTCGATTGATCCAACATATGCTAAAGAGATGGAAGAGTTTTTTGTTGCATTTTCTGGGAGTTTCGGAACAAAACATGTTACACCGAGAAGTTTGACTTCCAGGTAATTATTTACTGCAAAGATGAATGTCACAGCAATTTCGGGAATATAATTTTTTTTTACTGATTTGTAACTCTGTTTATGCAAGTATTATATAGTCAAAAGTATTAACTCTCACATATAACTGGAACTTTTCTACAGGTCAGCCATTTATTTTTAATTTGAGATACTGGCTGTTTTGCATGTTATGGCATATCATAGGCATACCATAGGTATATATAAATATAAAATGCTCGTATAATATAACACCATAGTGTTATATTATAGGAACATTTTATATTTATGATTTAGGGAACATGTCCTGTAGTGGGTTTTAAATTGCCATCAAATGTACAACAGAACTATATTATAATAGACAATATGAATTCCTTATATAATGTTTTAGGTACTTAGGAAATCTAATATGTGTTGAAGGCATCGTAACAAGGGTTTCACTTGTGCGTCCGAAGGTGGTACGGAGTGTGCACTACTGTCCAGCCACTAAGAAAGTCATGGAGAGAAAATATACTGACTTGACATCTTTTGAAGCATTTCCAACATCTGCAGTATATCCAACCAAGGTATAGCACTTTAATTTTAGTGCTTTGACCAGTTATAATATGCATTTAATCAGTGGATAAGCAGCATAAAGATCTTCATATCATATACTTTATTAAGCTATTTGCATATAAGTCTTTTGTTTTTTCCCTGGTGAAGTCAATTCTCCTGTCATTAGAACATTTTATAAATGCACTATATATCACCTATCTTGTACATAAATTAATTTTACAAATTTAGTTGTTTGCATTTGTTTAATAAGTCCATCAAATTTATGAAATCTCATAATTAATATAGGTAACATTTTTGTTTATGTAAGTGGTTCCCACTCTACCCTATTCTTTTCCCTAATAGGATGATGAAGGTAATCCCCTTGAAACAGAATATGGTCTTTCTCGCTACAAAGATCACCAGACACTAACTGTACAAGAGATGCCAGAACGGGCTCCGGCTGGCCAATTACCGAGAAGTGTGGACATTATTTGTGATGATGACTTGGTGGATAAGTGTAAACCTGGTGATAGAGTGCAGGTTGTGGGAAATTACAGGTGTTTGCCATCAAAGCAGGGGAGCTTCACTGCTGGGACCTTTAGGTAAGAACTAAAAATAGAAATGTACTTATTATTTTAGGATTGTAATTTTTTACTAGCCTTTATGTACAGTATAGGAAAGGAAAAATTCCACATTCTTATATGATTAAATTTTATATCTTAAAATTAAGAATAGTTTATCAATATATTTTATCAATTTGTATCAACACAACTCATAAGCATTAACAAGTGAATTTATTACAGAACTATTCTCATAGCAAACAATGTGACACAAATCAATAAAGAGATGAATCTTAATGTGTCATTGGAAGATATCAAGCTGTGCAAGCGTTTAGCTAACCATAGTACTACTGATATGTTTGATCTACTCAGTAAGTCACTGGCACCCTCTATCCATGGTCACGACTACATCAAGCGGGCAATACTATGTCTCTTATTGGGAGGGATGGAGAAGATACTGCCTAATGGCACGAGACTAAGAGGGTAACTTTAATTTTAATAGATTGATGTGTTGGAGTAGATATTGTAAGAATATATGTATTTTGATTAGTAAAAAAAAATCTTATGTTGTTGCACTTAGTTAAGTTGCACAGAGTATTTAAACTGTTTATGTCCTTTACACATTTTGAACTTCTGCACTTTATTAAAAATTAAGTAAAAATGAAACAACCAAATAACACTTTGAATTAATAATTTTAGTGACATCAATATTCTTCTGATTGGCGACCCATCGGTTGCGAAATCACAACTTCTCCGATATGTGTTGCTAACAGCGCCCAGAGCAGTCACTACAACTGGACGTGGGTCTTCTGGTGTGGGTCTCACTGCTGCTGTTACCACTGACCCTGAGACTGGAGACCGTAGGTAAAGCACAAAAGTTTAGAATAGTTTTGTATAAAAATTGTCTCAATAACCTAGTGGTTGTTAGAGCAATGACTAAGCGATTCTGGTTTTAATCTCTGGATTGGGCAATGTTTTGTTGGGCATTTCTAACATGAAATTTGCAGTAGTGGCATGGAGTGTAGCTCAGTGTATGGTGATAGCCTTATTCCCTATTTCTAACATGAAATTTGCAGTAGTGGCATGGAGTTTAGCTCAGTGTATGGTGATAGCCTTATTCCCTATTCATTAAAATTATGCTCTTAGACTGGAAGCGGGTGCCATGGTACTGGCGGACCGAGGTGTGGTGTGCATAGACGAATTCGATAAGATGTCAGACATCGACCGCACCGCCATCCATGAGGTGATGGAGCAGGGCCGCGTCACCATCGCGAAGGCTGGCGTGCACGCCGCGCTCAACGCGCGCTGCTCTGTGCTGGCCGCCGCCAACCCCGTGTACGGAAGGGTGAGACACTGTCCAGTTATTAATAACCAACTTATTTGGCCATCAATCCTCTAAAAGTGTTTATATATTTAGCATAAACATTTTCTTTGGTATCTGGCAGATCAGCTCTGTATATAAATATGCTGTAAATAGGTGTGCCTTGCATTACTTGAGCCTTTGGTCACTGTTGAAGAATAGAAAAATAAACTTGTTTGATTCGGTAATGATGAATCTGGGCTGTAGCAAATCTTCATTAAAAGGTGAATACCATGTTTGTACATAAACTTCTATTACAGTGAATATAAATTTTCTGTTGTCACCAGTATGACCAGTATAAAACTCCAATGGAGAACATTGGGCTGCAAGACTCGCTACTCTCCCGTTTTGACCTCCTGTTCGTGATGCTGGACATAGCTGATGCAGACCATGACAACATGATATCTGAACATGTACTAAGGATGCATCGATACAGGAATCCTAAGGAGCAGGATGGCGAAGTTCTTCCAATGGGGTCTTCTGTGGAAATGTTATCAACGGAAAATCCTGATAATGAAGAAGTTGATGTAAAACCTTATT
>DWDU01003409.1:0-11634 GCA_018245575.1 Jemadia suekentonmiller
GGCATCATCAATGACAGCCGCGTTTTTATTGACATTGACAACACACATGTAATAAGCCTGCACTTAACGGATCATTACGTTTCCGGTACTTCATAATATACAATTATAGAACAATGTGTGTGAATATTTATATAAAGTACTAAAATAGTTAAACAAATGGCGGTTTCCAATAGCAGGTAGAGTTTTACCATCAGAATGACTCTACTCGACGGTGTAATTATACGCCGCGGTATTCAGCCGAGATACGGATTGGGCTTGTGACGTAACGGTGTACAGACAGCAAATTAAATGTGCAAGCGAGAAAGTAAGCAAACGTACATGTGGCATACATTTATATAATTCTGGTAAAATATTAAAATATTATATTGAGCTATAAAGGTACGACAAACGGGTAGAGCCTTGCTAATAGTACGCCAAGTATCAGATTCATATTTATTTTGAAATGATCCTTAACCGTCTAACCGTGTCTAATCATCGGATGTTTCTAGGTTATAAATTCCGTATCCGATAAGTACTTCAACAATTAGTATAATTATTTTATGTGTCTCTGCATAGTACCTATGTCTTATTTATCTACGAGGCATAACCTACTGTAACACCATGAGAGTGAAAGATTTCTATATTTAATTCTCCTTAACTTGTTAGCTTTCCATCTTTCCGTTTGATCGTCACATGCGTTTGACTTCGTAAAATACATAAAAGTGTGGCATAACGCCTGTATATCTTTCAACGGGTAGGCAGATAAGTGTGGTACAATCCCATATATCACCAGTTACGTTTACATCCCAACACGGAATGGGAGATAGCCTATTGTTATATACAGGGCACAAGCCTAGAATCTATCCTATTAGGTACTGTTAATGTTAAATTATGAAAAACCAATAATATTTTAATAAATTTAATTATGTAATATCCAATAGCGTGAAATAGCGGAATGCGTTTGCAGCTGACGCTACACCTAAAAATGTTTCATTTTCAGGCCTGCGTAGACCTCGGAACCTTTTGTCTGTTCCGTGCCGTTGTGACTAAATACGCAAATAAATAAATAAAACTAACACAGCAGTGTATGAATTTTTATTATATGTGTATATACCGTATGTTATAATTATAAGTGTAAATAATGTTTCGAAATAGTTCATAATTATTAAATATTCATAATAACATATTCATATCCAAAATGGCCTGCACATTTCTACGGATCAATACGACTACTTTTATAGCATAATAAAAGCGTTATATTTACTTGACTGCCTCGTTGGTCGTGTTGGTTGTAAGTACGACTGCCGATCGGGAGGTCCTGGGTTCGATTCCCGGGACGGGCACTACTAAAAATTTTGTAATTTAGAATTTCTAGTAGTGGCTCTGAGTCTAGATATGTGCCCGATGCATGGCAATAGGCTCACCACCTATTCCACAGTAAGACGTAAACGTAACTGGTGAAACGTGGGAATGTTATACATTCCTCCGCCTACCTCTTCGGGGATTACAGGCGTGATGTTACGTTTTTTACGTTAAATCTAAATTTGTTATGTATCGATTATTTAAAAAATGGAATTATTGTCACTAGTATTGAGAAAAGAGTTTCACGCAAAGAAATACAAATCGAAATAGAAATGCATAGTTACCATTAGTTGACTAGTATTCAAATTCAAATATCATTTATTCAAAATTGGTTCATTGGAACACTTTTTGTACGTCAAAATGAATCTACCACAGGATTGGAAAAGGCCTCGCTATGGAGAAGAAGAGGCGAAAGAAACTCCATAGGCGTGCTACTTCACCTTTTAAGCTAAGCACTTATGTTAAAATATAAATTTTTATATAGTCTCGCCAGATCCGTTACAGAGAAGGCAGAGAGCACACATGTTCATAGTATGTTTGCAAGGCTGCTTACATATTTGTGCAAACAGTAATTTGAAATGCCATAGTAATTTGTCATTATAATAAGATCATTCCTGAGAATATTGAAATTTTTGTATTTACATTCATTAACTGATGAATAAAATTTAGTGCATTAATTAAATACATGTAATACATGTATTACCTCATGTTGAAAAAAGAAACTTGCATTTGAAATCATAATATGAAAACGCGTTGAAGACGGTTGAAGGCTAGAGGTCATATCCAATTGAATAGTGATAGCCTAGTGATTTGAATTTGCACCTCTCATTCCGGGAGACCGGGTTCAAATCCTAGCGCGCAACTCTTAAAAATGTGCGTTTTAAGACTACATATCACTTGCTATAACGGTGAAGAAAAAATCTTGAGAAAAACTGCACATCTTAGGGTTCCCAATAAAAAAACTGTTCTTTAAGGTGAGTGAAGTCTGCTAACCCGCACTTGGCCACCGTGGTAGACTATGGCCTTAACCCTCTCATTCTGAGAGGAGACACATGTTCCAAAAGCGGAACGATTAAAGGGTCGGAAAAAAAATCCAATTAGACCCAACATTTATTTCATTACAACTCACGAAACAAGTTCCGGGTATTTACTAGGTATATAACTAATATTAAAGCCAAGAAAAAGTTCAAGAATAAAATTACCTTAGACTCTTCGTATAATTTATTCAAATTTACTGCCGAGATAGAGTTGTAACTTCCACTTATCTCTCCATCCAATCTTGTAACGTGAATTAATGTAGAGGCAATTCATTCGTTAAATGAAGTCACTAAATATTATGATAGAGTCGAAAAATTATAAATTGGTGTATAATGTATATGTATATAATTCGACGGTTGTATATTTAGTCAAGAAAGTAGCAAAGGAGCAAATAGCTATCACAAATAGCTGGTGTTGTCCACAGACGTCTGCAATCGACCACGAATAGGACTCTAGACTAAAACTTTTAATGTTTGTTCGTGAGTGAGATAGCCTCACCCCCTATACTCTGCTATAAATAAATCATTATTATTATTCACATAGTATTTAACACTTATTTGCTTCACTCGCTTCGCTTGCTTTACTTGCTTCTCGTTTACCGTTTGGGATAAAACGAATCTTATATCGCAGCAGAGGTCGAATTCACAATTTTTATAGTAATATATTTTGCCACGGAATGTTCGGTACATATTTTGGCTTTCACAAGATTTTCTCGAAGATATTCCACCAGAAAATAATATCAAGAGCCAAAATTTTCAATTTCATAAAAACAAGAAATGTGAACTGATGCGCATTTAAATTTAACTACCCATCATTTTTTTGTTATAACCAATCGTATGTGGCTTATGCCGTTAAATTTTCGAATCAAATCCATTAATTAGCAGTCTCGCCTAATAATCTCTAGAAGAATGCACAAATTATTGCAAAATATTGAGAAATGTGTAAAATGGAGTAAAATAACATATTTTTACATTTTTCAAAAAGGACTAATTTAGCGATTGAGCATCTACATACAATATTCTTTTATTTACTGAGAACCACTGACCTCTTTACTTACGTATGAACTTTTACAATATAATTTAAAAAATGTAACGTATTATTATTAGAGTCACGGTAGTGGAACAAAACAATGGGATAAAATAGTTAATACTACCAAAATAGAATCAGAATCCTCTACTTTATTTAAAATGTAACCATGCTAAGAATAACTTGTGTGTAAACAATGACACGGTAAATGACAACTGACAAATGAGTTTGGTCTCTACGCGAGTGGTTAGAGATTCACTCGATTTAATTATAAATAATTACACGCAAACAATTTTAATTAGTCCCTACAACAACTCTATGTAGAGCACTGAATCGTATGGTCACAGTGAAAGCGATTTTTATATAGCCTTTGATAATGAATAATGCATTTTTTATTTTTACCTGTAACATGCTTAAGGTAATTCCGGATACATCTCATGTTAGTTCAAGCAGGAGATTACTGTTGTAGCTATTATTCCAACTTCAAAATTATATCATCATCATCAACCTATTAAGGTCCAATGTTAGAGAAAGCTCTGTGCTAAGAGATTATGCGTTTCCTCGTAATCCTTTAGTTGGACATGCGGCTTGGAGTTCGCAGAACAAAGCTTCTTGCACCACCTACGCCACTGCTTACAGGCGGATCGGGTAATTATCTGTGTCTAGGCACACCACGATCTGTCAGTGTTGAGTTTAGTAGCATCTTATGACACCCTGTATCCCGGCACGGGGTCGGGGAATGTATTTTTACTTCGCCCCGACATGGATACATAAACAATTTTTTTAACTAGAGCTTGTAACTAGAGGATCCTCATAAATTAAAAACAAATATCCGCTCTTAACGATACTTCTGATCATCATGTTGTCTAGAGCCCGCATCTCTACAGCTACTACTCGTAGTTCCTGAATTCCTCTTGTTCATTGAATTATTTCAGTGAATGATATGTGCACATTTGTATTTAACTTTCTATTTTGAATTGAACCCTTCGCTTTTCCATAACAAGATTATATGTTAATAATATAAATCTTCACGTCAATTTAATATGACAGTTATGTACTTTCCTTTTCTAATATCACTTTTTTCCTTAACTAAAGTTTATCTCGCCTCAGAATGGAAAATAAAATTCTTTATTTCACATTCAGCGGATATGTACCTTAGTTGTATGAAAGAACGTAGATTAATTTCAAATCAATCTTTGATTTGAAATTAAGAGACGATTTTGATTGTAACTTAATTATCAAATAATAATACATAAAAAATTAAAACGTTAAATTACGCCTGTAATCCCGAAAGTGGTAGGCAGAGAAGTGCGGGCTACTCCCGTGTTTCACTAGTTACGTTTTCGTCCCACTATGGAATACATGATAAGCCATATACCGTTCATATATTTACACTCCGAGCCGCTAATAGCAATCAAAGTTAAAAAAATCCGATAACGCTCGACCCGGGATATGAACCCAGGTCCTCTCGATCCACGGTCGCGCTTTCAATCTATACGATCAACGAGGCAATGAAATTAAGGGGATTGTTTTAATTAATTAAAACAAAACAATCGGATTTCAAAGCAATTACGACTATATATTCAAGTTATATCACAAAAAATGTGCATTTCAAAATATTCGCCGTCGAAGAGATACATACCGTGGTGTGATTTATTTGCTATAAATCAGGTTATCGAACGGAACTATAAAGACAGGAGAAATGTATTATGAGAAGCGTTAAAAGTTTTATCACCTCTGTGCCTTGTACTAACGAAAGATATAAATTCGAATTGCTTTTATACAGTCTATGAATTCAATCTAAGTTTAAAATCGAATTGAAAAGTGAAGTATTAAAATAGAATATTTTCTCCGCATTCAGTTATTTATAATAAACATAAGAAACCAATATTAATTAATTGTGTTAAAGTATTTAGAAATCCCGCTCGTACGACTATCGACAAAGTTTTTATTTTCACACTCGGTTTTAGTGTTAATAATTTCTGTTTAACCACGCGATATAAACGCAAAATTTAAGTCGTGTGGATTTCCGCTTCGACCTCTTGTTATCATATCCGCCCTTATACCTGTCATTAGCAACCAACCCTATCCCTACAGCTGACCGCACATCCCACTAATCTGTAAGCCTCAACATTAATTCATTCTCCGTTTCTAGATAACGGAATACGTTATAAGATCTCTTTAAGTTCAACCCGAGATGTCTATTTTATTTTTGTTCCTAACGCTACTAAATGAATAATGTTTAGAATTAAATGATAGTGCTACACGAATTTAGACTTTACTATTGATTTACAATTCTTGCATTTAAAAATTTGTAAAATGTGGTTAATAGACAAATGAAGATAGATTTATGAGAATTTAAATATAATATGTTTGTGGTAACAAATCCGTGTCGGTGCAGGTAAAGAATACATACCCTATGCGAGGGAGTCGTAAGAATCGACTAAACCCAGCGCTGGCATATCACAGTAGCGCGTGGCCTGCTTAGGCATGTCTGAATACCCTGGCCGCCTATTGGCTGCAACGTAGGCGGTGCGAGAGACTGTGTTTTGCAACCAGCATGCCCAGCGATTACATTATGAGTAAATATCTCTCAGGGGAAGCCCATATCCAACAGTGAACTTAGATTTCATGTGATTTCAACCAAGCGGCAACATAGACTGAACTTAATCTCCAATGGCACTCTGTTTCAGTGCAATATTCCAAAAAATATTTTACAAATTTGCACTGAATTGAAATTTCTTCATCAATAATAATTAAAGAAGAAATTTAATCGAGTATTGACATTAATTTTGTGTGTGTTAACTGACTCAAATTAATGTAACGTATCGAAATGTAATTCTCAATTCTTAAATAATTTTCATTCTCCACCGCTTTTCCGAAGGATGTCGGAGAATCTTTTCGTTTCTTCTAACAGCGTGAAAACTGTTCGAATCCCGCCTTGTAAGCTAAAAATCCTTCTACATATAAGACGAATATACATATATCAAAATGTGAAAGTCGTCGTGCTTCTTGTACAATGAAATAGTGGGTATTGAAATAAAATCACATTTCAGCAAATTTTCTGCTTTTCTGAATCGCTTAATGCAAGTTTCGTCTTTGCATTCTAAGCGTGCAGATATATCTTTGTGTAGAATGAATTCGCAAGCTATTTGCTAAACGGCTTTAACTGTACAACTATACCTTATAGCAGTTAAATAACCTGTGTCCAAAGTAGGCGTTACATGTAATTCTGTTTCTAAGGGCTGAATTTGAAGGGCCCACTCTAAGTAGTGGTTTTTATCGTACCACGCATGCTTTTAATACATATTTTTTTTGCTAACGCTTTTACTTTTCCCATGTGTGTTTAAATGGTTCGCCTGCTACGAAACTGCAGTTTCTGCGTTACTTACATAAGAAAAGTTGCAAAAAAGTATTGGTTGCAAAAAATTGTCGAAAGCAAAGAAATACAAGACATGATAAGTAAAACGAGAATAGAAGTAATATTTCTGTAAAAACTTTAGAGCACTAGCTAACTTAATACCACCAACACTAAGTAAATGCTTTGAAGTAAAACATAAACACCTTGGGTATGTTAATCAATGCTCCTTAGAGGTAAAACATATGCTGCAAAAACATATAAGAAAATCATGAAACATTAGCCATGTCTCTTATAGAGTTCTACTACTAATTCTGAAGAAAGGAGACGAGGAGAATATACAAGGTAGACAAAAGATAATAAAATTTATATTTACAACATTTTCACTCATGTGGAAATTTTGAAAAGTCTTGGTTACAGTAACAAAGTAGTTTTAATATTTGAATGAATTACTCGTAACTTAACATTTTAACAATACCATTTCAATCTAGGAAAAGCGTCATTTCAATATAAAATAGTAGTAAAGTGCCATTACGTCTCTAAATTCGAGTTATACTGATTGCATTCATACTAACTTATAATAACCGAACTCGTATCTTCGAACTGAACTCAAAATTCTGTCTTAACAATTAACGTAAGACAATATTTATTGCTAGAGTATTAATAACGTTATTTACTTCTTTTAACGTTCGAAGGAAGAGATATAGCCGAGTATCATCTTAACGACTTCAACTGACCCATTTCCTCGCTAGGAACTGCACAGATGTGTTCCGGTTGGAAGCGGAATTGCCCGAAGCAATCCGGAACACACACCGACTGCTCTCTAAGGAACATTTACTATGAACTTGAGTGGAATTGGCTGTAGTAATAACACTTACTGTGAACTTCACTTAAATTCACTGTAATAATAACTTCACTGAAATGCACTGTAATATTAATGTAAAAAAATATCGAAATTTTTCATCCGCTGAAGCTTTTTGATCTGTTAAAAAATTACACTTTCATGTGGAAAAATTAAAAGACTTTGTGATCGTTCGTTTGAGATTAAATAGGGGAAAAACTGAGGTCCTACTAGCATTTGCCACAGAGCAGCTGTATATTGCCCCATTATTATTGTTCTGGTTTGTTCCATTCGCCATATAACAAGAATGAAGGAAGTATTTCTTTAATGAAATAAAAGGATGCGTAACTGAAATAAGACGACATTTCGTTGTCAGTGCTGCCATCTATAAAATTTTGGTACTAAAAGCTTAGCCGTTCCGATTACTTTGGCGTTTCCATAGGAAAAGTAGCTTTCAAATTGTAATCAAAATATCAGGACAATATGTAAATATACATTTACGAATAGAGCAACTAATGAGGACGAAAGGCGTCGATTCTATAAAATGTAGATGTAATACTCGTAGGTAATAAATAGATAATTTAACACTTGATGCTTTCTCTCTATTCCGTATAGAACCTAGAAAGGCCATATGGTAATAATAAGATAAGTTTGACTGCTCATCGAGAGGTCCCAGGTTCGTGTCCCGGGTCAGATATTGTCGGGTTTTTCTTACTTGACAGCACCCCGAATCCTTCTTTCATGATGGAACATATTATATAATAGATGAAACGTAGGAATGTACACTCATCTACCCACCTTTTCGAGCATTACAGGCGCAGTATTGCATAATCACTTGAACATCTGACGACTCATCCCATTACCCCAATTCCGTAACAATCAATATTCCGTGCACCTCCCATTAATTTATCAGACATTCAAAGGAACGTCGGTAATCCGTCGCTGTTATAATCAACGTTACACTAAGAGCTTGATATGCAAATCCCGATCTTATTCGCTCCAGAAGACGGAACGTGCCGGACTCGATTTGCGAAGCGGAATTGTGACACACGGGTGTCAAAGAAGTTTTATATGTATACATAAATGTCATGATCGCATTTATTTTCAGCATTATTTTTATATAATATAATATGGCAACACATATTGCAGAGTAACATAGACTCATATACTATTATGTATATATGAAATACAAAAAACAATGTAACGTCTTGCCTGCAATACCGCAACGTAGTAATTGGAAGACGTTTTACCAGTTACGTTTACGTCCCATAATCTCGTGTCACAGTGTTAGTGGTCGAACTCCTCCGAAAATGGAGAGAATCAGGTGTTATCAGCATCGTGAATTCAGTGTACAAAAGTACCTATGGATGACTGGTAGAAAATTCCGCTTGGCATTAAGTACGTTATTTCAATAAAAAAATAATTAATAGTTTGCGATGCCATCTGAAGCTTGTACAAACTATGGCTTTTTTGCAAATGGTATGAGACACAAAATTAAACCATTATGTTTTTAAGGATTCAGAAAGCTAAAGAGACGGGAAGTATCGTTCGGTATAACGTTATTTCCTTTAATGACAACGTTCTAAATTTAAAAATAAGAATTATTACACATATAAATCTATTTTAATAGATTTATTACAAGCCGCAGAACAGATTCAAAATAAAATCGATGACATTAAATTCCATACAACAAGCGATCTGAATGAAACATAATGTATGAAATAAAGAATACGTTGACCATAGACATTTTTCTAATCCTTCGCCTTCAGCATTTAGTTCATCTTGAGTACGTTCAGAGTTTATGTCGCTTAGAATATAAAGCGATGAATACAAACGACATTTACATAGATAAGAAATTGATAAGCAAAATCAAGCCTCTATTGCAAAGCAGTAAGAAGATACTAAGAATCTCCTCTAGCTTAAGAAGTAAGTAAGAAGCTTGAGTAAGTAAACAGATACTAAGAATCTTCAATAACTACAATCTTTTCAAACTTTCGCCTTTTCTACTTTTTTAAAACCCCCCACACCCACAAATATCCATACAGGCAGCTACGTAAGATAAATTTAATATGACTAAATTACAGGACGCGTTCGATTTGATCCAAACATGTACATAAGATAATGTCCCTACTATTTTATTGAATGAATGAAGAGAGTGATTAACATAGAAGTAGGACGATAGGTCTGTAAGTATAGAGATGTCTGGCACTCGGAGCTGTCTACCTACCCCTTAATCGACCTGGCGCGATGTTATAATAATAGTAATAATTTGACTAAACATACTCGTCAACTGTTCTATCCGTATGTATCGCAATTCAGTGTTGTAATTTATCTCTGTCGCTTGTGAAGCCTGTCAGTCCGCAAGCGGATGCCACTGGTCGGATCACGTCGCTTTACATGCAGCCTGCATTTGGAAGCCTCCATTACCAGAACTAGCGCTAAACAATGACTCTATTTGTGACAATGTATGGACAAATGTTTAACAAACACCACCTATTCCATAGTGGTAGTTATTACAAATGTTCTCGCGCCCATGTCACATTTTTAAATAATTACCAAATGTCATGATTCCTACATTAATATAAAACAGTGTTGAGGGGTATTTCTTCAGAACTTGTTCCCCAGGTCTAAGGCTTACTATTGATACGTAGGTATACATCCGGTGACAGCGTTAATAAAGAAGGATTTAATTCCACATTTTAATAATATTATTTATGTATATTAATATGAAATGAAAAGTTCTCAATTTAAATTGTAAGTTATAGTAAGAGATCGCCTCCACCTCAGTATATTACACAAACATCATCAACTAGTCTCAGTTTAGTGCTAGATGTAGATTTACCGCGAGGGCTAAGTGTAGTAATCGATAGAATTCAAACGTGTTTGACATCAAAAACTCTATTAAAACGATTTGCCGACCGCAAATACCTACGAAAAGATACGATGGCATAATTCCTGACGCCCTTTGTGTATTTCATCTTTCATTAGATCCTCTGTAAGAAAATGTATGTAAAATTCAATACTATAGTGGATTCAGTATCTTACAAATACAAACGCATTTCTGGCAGTTTCAAAGATTCTCACCCCAATAAAAGCCTATAAGAGGAAATGCGAAAAAAAACCAGTAATAACAAGTTTGGTCGCAAACATTGACAAAGTTTGAGGGTGTGATCACATTGCTGAAGAGCCTGCGGAATCAAATTCTAAGATAGTGACATTTAGTACGACCAACAAATAAGGGATAAACGTATTAATCATTAACTAAGTTTTTATTTTGAAACTAAAAACAGTAACAAAATAAGTTAGATTAATTTACACGGAAATATAAATGAGTTTTGTATTTGTGTTAAAGCATTGCAAATAACGCAACTGAGTTAGAACATAGGCAATGATTAATTGAATAATTAAAATAGTGGATGAATTGAGAAAGGAGATCTAGTTAATAGAATATGTTCATACATTTTTGTTATAAATAAATTGCGAATAACTATGCAATACACGTGTTGGTGAAAGCGAGGTAGCCATATTTATAGTTTCAGTTTCTATAAACTCAATTATTTTCATCCAATTTGATGAACTGGAGACACTAATTAAGAATATTTTAATAGAAATAATATAAACCGTGCTGTGTATTTGATACTATTTTTATAGTGATACTTAAATATACAAATGTTTTATTATTTTACGCGTTTTCACTAAGTCCTAAGCCCTTAGCTGTCACGCTGTCTTTTTGTTACGCCTTATATTAAGTTTGAGAAACAAAACGTGAGCGAATTTTACGTCTGCGCACGACGATATTGCAATTTTAATTCGACGAGGATGTCACAATACAGAAGGCGGTAAGCCTTTATCACAAAAGATGGGGTACAAATTTTTTATCCATTTTTTCTAATGCTCGGAATCGTATATTATCTAAAACAAACATAAACATGACTGCCTCGTTGGTCGTGTTAGTTGCAAGTGTGACTGCCGATCGGGAGGTCCTGGGTTCTATTCCCGGGTCGGGCACTACAAAAATGTTCTAATTTAG
>DWDU01003410.1:0-11633 GCA_018245575.1 Jemadia suekentonmiller
ACGATTTCCTATTTAACGACAACTACTGAGCTATATTATATAGAAAAATTTATACAATTGTATTTTGCATGTACATATTATTCATGGATGGTAATATTTAAGCAACAATAACTTACATTCGGTAGGTTTTAGTTATAATAGTGCAATCAGTTTATACACATAAATCGACAAGGAGTTGTCTTCATAATTATTTGATTGACTATGTAACAGCAAGTTTATTTAATATTGTTGTCAATGTTTTAGTATTTAAATAATTTTTAATTTAAATTAAGGCGTTATGTTACTATCAGTAATTAAGTTAATTATTTCGTGTATGTTTTAAAGATTTTTTTGAGACAGTTTTTGTATTCAAGAACCTGAAATAATCGCAGCCTTCATTATAACTAATTCGTGCTACATACTGTAATACGAGTAGGATTGTGGGATATACACCCATCGTGGTTCATGTTGATTTTAACATATTTTATTTTACTGTAATCTTAATCTTTATAGTTTAATTTTTGAAATATGAATCGTGGTTAAAGATTCATATATGATAATACCTCTGTTTTTAAAGGTTTTGTTTCAGTTCATTTTAATGTAAGTTTGTAATTCAATGAAATACAGTTAGTGATCACAAAATATGTATCTAACTGACATCACTCACTATAGGGCTTCACGCCCGCGCCGGGCGAACTCCTTTCGCTCCTTGGCGGCACAAGTTATGCCGACTGGCCGCTATTGTGCATAATTATGTTGGGATACTATTTATTTGTGTGCAATATATTCCAACATATGAAGACGAAAACTCAGGTTCTAACTTAGTTTTAGGAGCTTTTGTATTGTGTAATACATTAGGCATACAAAAGCAAAGAAGGGTACAATCAGTTAGTATGTCATGCAGCTTTAGTATTGGTCGGCTTATTTACCCATTATGGTTATAGTGCAACACCTGTATTATGACCTCTTGGTTATAAATATGTATATATTTAAAAAAAACCATGTAGTTTATCAGTAGGTTATTGCAGTCCGCTCTGGGGAAGCCTATGTGCTGCATGCCTACGTTGGGCGCGCGGGTTGTGTGTGGTGGCGCACAGCTTCTCGCACCGCCTCCGCTGCGGCGCATCTGCCGCGACCTGCCGCGACCTGCCGACCCCGGGATTAGGATTAGTCGTCTCTTATCACACTGTATGCCGACAAATGGTCGGGGAATGTATTGTTATTCTGCCCTGAGACGGACAGTGTTCCATCGTATCATGTAGTTGTTCATATCTAATCAATTTTAAATGTTAGGTAAGACAACTAACGACTGTTTTGACTGGATAATAAATTGGTATATTATGTTGTCTATTAAATCATGTCATGTATGAGGTATCGACGTCTGGTAACTACATAATGCGATGTGATTTATAAATAATTTTGTAATGACCCGTGTTTAGACAAACTTAAATATGTTGTCAGATTATCAAATAATGAGCTCATATTGGCCGGTTAGCTACGTGGCTTCTCGACGGGTTAGTTCGTTTATCATTAGTGTGACGTCACGTTCCATCGTTTATGGGGTAGACAGAGAGAAATGAATGAAAAATATAATACAGAGCTACCGTGCTTCTACATTCGTCACTCTTCATGGGCCTCTTTGTTTTATATAAAACATATATCGTAGCGATATTGAAATTTTCCTGATGTCTTAATTGTAATTGTCAATTTGGTGTTATTATTAAATGATTCGAATTTGAGAATCGGTGCCGAATGTCACATTGTTTTTTTGCATTATTTCGATATAAACATAGATTTTATATGTCGCTCTGTATAAATGTCTAAGGCTCTATCTACGAACAATAAATATGTACTCGTAATTAGCGTCCGAAGATCTTTTTTGATGTAATCTTTCCAATCGCTAACAAGTGAGACTCTTAGAAGTTGATATATTGTAAATTTTTATTGCGTTTTGGAATTTTTGTTTCAAATAAAGTGAATTATCCAAAACTGGCTTATACGGAACTCTAATTCGCAAGCTTATGTTATGTAGTGCATTCAGTACTTTCTAAAAAAAGGTCCAAAAATTGTTTAAAAGAGTTTAATCAATTCACGGTGCATCTGGAGAGCATTAAGATTTTTTCTACTTTTCTTCATCTTCTGTTGCATTTCCAAGTCCATATTTAAAACCATTAACCATAAAACGTAACAGTAAGTCTGAATCTCTTCTAAGGAGTAGGTGGAGTGTACTACAGGTCCCTGATTCCCAAATCGTAATTGGTCAAAAAAAGATTTTTTAGGAAAAGTTTTAAAAAAATCTTTTCGAAAATGTAATTTTCGTATGTTTTATATTGGTATATCATTTTAAGAATAGCAGCTTCTAGGGTCTCACAATGCTGTCGAGGGCTCTGTATCTCGGATGTATTTTATGGAATGAAATGGACTGAGAAAAATGTAATGATTAGGTGTTTGTAAATATACAATATTATAGTATACAGTGCGGCCCCGCGACGCCCGCACTTTTGGAGCAGATTATATGTACACGATCGTGGGTAGCCGCTCGTCTGTGGGCACCGACGTTGTAAGGTGCAATTCTCAAATATATTACACAATATTCCTTCTGTAGCGAAATACCTTATAAATTATACAATTTTAAATGAATGGAAATAAAATGTTGTCCCTAAGAACATTGTTTTAATTTAGTGTTACCCGCACCAAGGTCATGTAGTAGTTTTAATTCATATCGTACAAAATTATCGTGCGGCAGAACTAAAGCTAAATATAATTTAGTAACGTAATATTAATAAAAACCAAGTACGAGCATTCTCTAAATGGGATTGTTTCCTACGCCAGTATTAAAAGCTGAACCATCCCTACTGTCCAATGTGACCAACTACAAAAATTTTTTGGTTAGATTTTTATTTAGATTGCCAGATATTTTATTAGGATATTAGTTTGTTTAGATCGCAGTCATATTTATCAGGAGACACGGTAGTGTCTCGCGACAAGTACTCGTTAAACATACGGAGCGAGACACTGTGTCTATATTCTCGTACCTTATGCGATTATGACGTCGTCGTATTTTTATTCTCATTTATCCATTATTGCTAATTAACAAAAGGCGTACTTAATGGGCTTTTTCTATCCGTCATCCCGTATTTATACTATTCAACCCAATGTTATTGAGAGATAAACCAATGAATATAATGAAAATTTTATTACGAAAGTACAATAAATGTAGGATAATTAACGAGAACAGAAGCAGGCACTTGTACTGTGTAGTGATACTGTATATTCAATTATCTTCGTGACTAGTACCTCTCTGTCTAATTAGTGGGAAATTAGATCTAACATATTAATATGATAAAACCACAGAATATTATACACATATCAATTATTATTATACAATCATTCCAGGTCTCTATAATAATACCCAAAATATTACACATCGGAACCACTGAATATACTTATTTTATTTTCAGTTCAAGTTCAGTGATATAACCTTGGCAGCGGAACCATAAATCTGCGTGGTAATGTACCAATCGATAGCAGCCCGGCAGCGGCGCGCACCGCTCGTTACCAGACATCCAGACACATAACGGACCCTACCGTCACGACACAAGTATAGCTGGCGAAATCTCACCCTTGTGTGTTGAATTCGCTACGACCAAACCACCATGCTATAGAACTCGCATATCAATTATCCACAAGGCAGGAAATTAATCAGCAATCAGTTGTCATGATCGTTCCCGACATTTTTTGCCTGGGCTGGGTCAAATGATGTGCAACGTCATCTTTAAATACTCCTTATAATTAAAATACTGAATTATTCCCTGTTACAAATTTAACATAACTTGAATAATCTTGGCAGAAATTAATAATTATGCATACATACGTTATAAAATACGTTACTGAAAAAATTGAGTTGAACATTTATTTTTCTCTCCGATACCTTATATTGACTCACTATCAGACTTTGATTGCAAGAGTTTAATAAAATAGCGTAGCAAATATTTAATGATAGATATTAGCAATATTGACACGTTGAGCTATTCGAGTAGTTGTTTTCTAGAGAATTTTAACACTTGTCACGTCCGGTAACGTAAGATACAACTCCAGGTAACTACTATATAGGTATACTAAAGTTAATTTCATCTAGGTTAGTTCAAGCTCAGTAAATACAACAAAAATTTAAATGATTACTTTAAGAAACTATAAGGTAAAATTCCAGAGTGACTGTATGACAAATAGTAGGGGCTGCAGCGCAGTTAATTCAATTACAAGCTCGTCTACACATCCCCTCGTTCCCGGGTTTCGGTGGGGTTTCAAGCTGCAGACACATAATAGCTTATGTACTCGGTCAATACATAAGGGGGAAGCAACTCAATATAAAGGCCGCGCACCCTTTCTGCGCGTCATTTCATACACGATTCTGAAAGCGGCTTGCCGCTAGTTGAATTCGGATTATTATAAATTTATGCTGTTGATAACAAAATGGCGACTTTTGTGTTAATATTTTTCAACAACACGTAACGTAAATATATGCAACAACAGTTCTTATACGTATGTATTCCAATAAAAGTGGAGTATAAAGTGATTTATTTTTGCCTTCAGTGCTGTGAGATCCCTTGCGCTTCTTTCCATCGCTGAGTCGGCACGAGGTTTGAGAAGAGGATTGAACAAGAGGAGCAGAACAACAACATGGGACGTTGAAATAACGGTATGTATTTCTTTTTTTATTCAATAAGATTGAAAGTTCATGAAATCCACTCCAATGGTACACACTCAATATCTACAAAACTATTAAATGAATATTTTATACAATTTGAAATATGTTTATGATAGTATAATAAGGATGTGTAGATTTAATATTCATATAAAACTTAAGGTTGTATAAGTTCATGGAAATTTCTATTTTTTTTAGAAATTCTGCTAGGCCATTTTGTTTACGCATGCGCGCTATGTCCAGTTGGTAAAACCAAAGCAACATTCTCAAATCAAGTCTGTAGATATTAATGTGGGAAAGTCGTGAAAGAAAATGGCGGCTACCGTAATAGAAATCAATTATTTTACCAAGTTGCTGAAAGTGTCACAAGTAGCTGAAAGGGTATGACGAGTGAATAGTTGTAGGCAAATTGGATATGAATATTGATGGAGTAATATTTTTGTTGTTTATTAAGCTGTTATTTTTAATGGAAAAAATTATTGGTTGCAGATGCCGGGCCGCAACGAAGGCGTGAATGCTTGGCTGCCCATCCGTGCTTGCGGTCGGGCACCTGCGAAAAGCATCTGAGCTTCCCCTTGGAGAGACAGAACAAATTGCTATTTGGGACGAGTGTTACGCAGTCCTCTTTTTTTAGGTATAATATTTAGGTATTTTTTTTAGGTTTGAAAATTAGAAGCTCAAATATATACAATTGCGTTCAACGGAATACAAACTGTATATCTATTTGAAAATGTGGTTAGCATTTTTTTTTTTCTTTGAACAGTTCACCTGCCCCAGTGCAAGTATTAGGCGACTCGCATCGCGGTTCCGGTTATTGGGTAAGTGTGGAAGGAAGAACTTTCAAAAATTGAAACATTGGCAGGTCTACCCTCCCGGAAGTCGGCAGCTGCGGAACAAGTTGCAATTCATAAAAAAAATATTGTATGTAAATTGTAAATTGAAAAAAAAAATGTACTAAGGCATCATCGACGTTATGAGATAATTATTGCAAGTATTAATAAAAGTATTAATAGAAAGGTCTACTTTACGATATTGTTACAAACAAAATGTTTTCTTTTTTAGTATATAAGTACATATTTGGAAACAATGTTAATACAATGACTTGTATTTTTGTGAAACTCTTAATTCGGTGTGTAGAATGTAATGATTTGTTCATCACTTTGTATAGTAATACCACACATTCGTTGGAATACGAAGGTAAGTCAAAGGTAAGTGTAGAATAAACTGTAATTTTTCGAACCATAAATTACATCGTACTCAAACAGTGGGGAAATGGTCGATTTCATAAAGCACGGGTGTTTGGGAAGCGTGGATCAAGCCCAAATAAATAATTAGAATTGCACAAAAATGGACGTTAAGATTTGCTGTATACTCGTTTTCTTACTTTAACTGTTAATCGCCCAGGATGCCACACGACAACTCATTTCTGTCGCAACAGGATTAAATTGCGTGGAAATGTTAAATCGTATGAAGAGACTACGAATAAATCTTTCAATATGGAATCTATTAGTTTGGAACGGAAATATTTAATTTCGTAATAGTAATTATTAACAACAATCATCATTAAAAAAAAATTGTCGCGTTATATTTCAGTAGGCTGCTTCCCCGTATAATTACGAAACGTGAACCTGAATTTAAATTTAATATTTTCTATTAAATTTTAAGCGTTTCCGGCGTAGGGATGTGACGACCTCATCGCCCGTAGGTAAGACACACTCAGCGCTGAGTGTGTCTCTCCTGCGCAGTCAGTCAGCACCGTCGCGGGCAAGACCGCGCCCGCGACCTCCTCCCGTGCCCAGGGCCCACTGCGCTCACGGCCCCACCGAGCGGTCCGTCGGGGGCTCTTTGCGCGATTACTTTTACCAACAATCCATCCTTGTAGCTAACGTTACGATTCAGGGCATTTATGACAGATATTTATTGTTTAGTCAATTTTATATCGGAATTCAAAACACTATCCAAAACGATTACTGGATCTGTTAACATTTATTCTTAAAAACTAGCATTACAGATTTGCAATCAGTAGGCATCTTACATAAAAACATCGAAGAAGATTTAATGTGAAAAAGAGCGAAATATTAATGTTCATTGTATAAAGTAAAACACGCAGCCGTTTGTCGGAATCAACCAATAGTGCAAAAGTCGCCGCGCAAGGGGCCCCAATTTAATGTTGTAGCATTTATTTCTCTTTTTTTTTGTATTTCATGCAATAGTCACATATTTCTAAAGTTTAATCCAATATAATCCGGGTAATGTAATATAAAATTTGTGTGTCAATCGTAAATATAATAACGGCTTAGCAGAAGGATTTTGTGACTTAATTTATTCGCGACAGTTCTTTCTAAATCGTTTGTCAAACATTTTTCTAATTGGTTTTATCTTTATGCCCGGTTATTATTGCATTGGTTCGTTTTAAATAAATTAACCGCTTGTTTGGAAATTTTAAAGTAAAGTGGATCCGTGACAACTGTATCCGCTGTCGTATCGCTGATCTAATATAACAAGACGTAAAAACAAATTTAAAATTTTCAGGAGAACTATTTCAAAGTTTAAATTTCAAAATATAGTTTGTCTTTAACCTATCGACCCGCATTTCTTACTATTAGAAAAATTAACATCAATTACAATTACCATGTTAATGAAAATATATTACAATCATGAAAAAAGATAATGCATACCAATAAAACGAACCTCAACCTACCGTTGACACATTATTTGCACAAAACACCTAAAAATATAATTATGATATAGCATGTGTTGAGATAAAGGTAATGAGTAAAACCGGTAAGTTTTGAACGCGTGGTATCGTTATGGAATTTAAGACTATTTGATTTTTGTGGTTGTGCAGTTAATATAAGGACAGTCACCCTTGAGACATCTGCATTGACATTGTATTGTAAGAGTCTTCATTTTCTGAGATAATTAGGTACCCCGACACACACGGGTACGATGAAAACGTACCGGTCTCATAATGCAATAAGCTACTTAAACGTACCCTTCACAATATAGAACACTGTAAAGTAATAGTCTAGCAAGATTTATTTTACCGTTTTGAGTGTTCGGGAAAAGTGCCGGTAAAAATTGAGCACAGGAATGGTTTTACATTTTGTTTTTACTATTGATTCAATGAACGCCGGCGTAGGGATGTGACGACCCCATCGCCCGTAGGTAGGACAGACTGAGCGCTGAGTTTGTCTCTCCTGCGCAGTCAGTCAGCACCGTCGCGGGCAAGACCGCGCCCGCGACCTCCTCCCGTGCCCCGGGCCCACTGCGCTCACGGCCCCACCGAGCGGTCCGTCGGGGGCTCTTTGCGCGATTACTTTTACCAACAATCCATCCTTGTAGCTAACGTTACGATTCAGGGCATTTATGACAGATATTTATTGTTTAGTCAATTTTATATCGGAATTCAAAACACTATCCAAAACGATTACTGGATCTGTTAACATTTATTCTTAAAAACTAGCATTACAGATTTGCAATCAGTAGGCATCTTACATAAAAACATCGAAGAAGATTTAATGTGAAAAAGAGCGAAATATTAATGTTCATTGTATAAAGTAAAACACGCAGCCGTTTGTCGGAATCAACCAATAGTGCAAAAGTCGCCGCGCAAGGGGCCCCAATTTAATTTAGTATTTCTGAATTTTTTGTATTTTATGCAATAGCCTATTATTTCCAGTCTTAACCAATGTAACGCCGGTAATCTAGAAAATTCACAAGAAACGTAAATAAACATTACTTTTCGTATTTATGGTCGACATATACATCTAGGACAGATGATTGGTTTGAGATTTTGACTATTATGGTAACCACTTGTAAACAATTTTCCTATAAGTTCACAGGATTAGTACATTAGTTATGATCGTCCAGACTGGTTTAATTGCCGTTTGTTGGGTTTATATTTCCCTGGCCGGTTCTTGTGACAACTTTAAAACCAGGTGGATCCTTGCCAGTTTTCTTCGGTGCACAAATACGTCTTGTCACACTTTTAAAAAAGCGGGGAAAGAGCAGAAATATAACGCTATTCATTACTTTTAATTTCTATACGTATTTATATTATAAACCTATCTTTGCAAATCATAATACAAGTAATAGAAATAATATAATGAATAACATAACATAACGGTTTTAAAGTTTTAAGTGTGTAGTTGTATGTTTCGCAAAATATTATTGCACTTAGCAATTTAATCTAGTAGGTGTAGAAAGCATAGCTCTGTGTTTTATTGCATTGTCTATTTCTTAATAATAAACTGGTGACAGGTATTTCTAATATACATGTATCATTTTATTTCGTCGTAGCTGTAAGTAATGCGCGGTAATGACGAGCATCTAATAAAGATGAAAATTTCGCTGGATTCAAACGAGAAGTTGGTAGCCTGGGCGTGCGTAGTTCATAGATCATACTTACTGTATCAGAGGAAGACTCTGTAATTTCTTAATACTTACTGGCATAGGTACATTTTGAATATTTGGTGTTAGATCGGTGTTTAGAGTTATTATAGTCGGATTATCTTATTGTATCTTTGCTGTAATCAAAGTATATATGTGTGCTGTAGTATTTAGTTTAGTGTTGTGTTGTCGCCGTTGAACTGTGTTGTACACCCGTTAAGACATCTATATTTTGAGCTCCATTTATTTTCACTACATTTTGACCTATAGGTTTTTGCGGGCAGACTACCGTTAGTAGATTTGTTTATTGTGATTATCAATCGCAACAACGCGGGTTCCACGAGAATTTGTCTTAAGGCGGAATGGATTGGGTCAGTCTGAATGTATATACAACTGGTCCGTAATTATCCATTTTCAATTAGCGTAAGACTCTTGGATTTTTGTGGCAAAGTCGACCCTGCAAGACCTAAATCCTTTAGGCCCGGCAGCCACACGTGTCTTAAGAGTATACACTTTGATAGTGGATTTAAACCAGATGGACCTTGTGAAGGCGTGTCGCCAGTGAGCCCACCGCTGTCACTCAGAGGAAGACTCTATGATTTTTGTGACGACATCGATCTTGCAAGACCGCCACCCTTCAGGACTCGGTAGTCACAGACATCGTAAGGGTGTTCGTTTTCTGTCACAGTGGATTCGAAAAAGGTGGGCTCAGTGAGGTCCTGCAGCTAACAGACATGACCACGACAGTATCGCGTAGCGGAAGACTCTTTGATTCTTGTGGCATCGTCGATCCTGCAAGACCGCCACCCTTCAGGATTCGCCAGCCACACGTGTTTGAAGAGTGTTCAATATCAGTGATACTGGTTTCCATCACTTTTCGCTACTGCTTTTGAATTTTATGTTTTCACTTAGTAGTCTTTTATAACTTTCGGTATATAATCCACATTCATCTGTAATATTCACTCGTAACAGTTGTAGTTTATACATATACATATATAATATATTTCTTGTATATTTAGTATTAATAGTATAAGAGGAAAATAGCTGAATTTTTCAGAAAATTCTTGCCAACAACTCGGCGGAATAAGCGCACGCTGCCTTTCAATTTGTAATTCATTTAAATAATCTCTCTTAGTAGTACTTTTAATACTTATAACTTTTAAATATTTGATGTTAGATTAGTATACCTAGATTTAAAAAGATGGATCATTTGTACAGTTATTCTAGTTAACCTACTGAAGTGAAGTTCATGCGTAGTCCACGCAAGGCCCTGTCGTCGCAGAGCGCGGAGTAGCTGCACGTATCGTTAGACTCTGTAGCCCTCGTACTAATGTGGAGCTGACAATGACAGTCACCCTTGGAGGCTCTGCAAGCACGCATTCTAAGAGTCTCGGTATGTGCGCCTATTGATGTTTGCTCTCCAGCTGACAAACAACCTTAACGGATCGCATGCTCTTTACTTACATCGCAAACATCAAATTTGCCTTCTGTATTTACCTTCCTAGATTTGATATTATACGAGAATGTATTATACGAGAATGAGAAACATAGAATTAATATGTAGATTAAGATATGTGTCTATTTAATATAATCGTAGATTGATAAGGTGTAAGATTAGATCTGTCAATGTTTCACTATAGTATATATTCCATAATCACATGTATTTCTCAGTCATCACACGTCTAGTTATATATTCCTTTTACATTTATTAGCAGATTAAGAGAGTCGTAAGGTATCAAAGAAATACCAATAACAGCTTCGCGGAGAGCGTACACTGGCCGCGTTAGTATGGATATCATTGGATATTGTCTTAGAAATATTTGTAATGCTTATAACCTTTTGAATATTTGGTGTTAGATCAGTGTTTAGATTTGTCAGGAGAGGACTTTTCTCCCGTTTACTTTTAGTACATATATCCGATATTTCTACTATAGTTTGTAGTTTAGTCGATAGCAGTTGTATTTTGAAACAGTCTTAGAACTTCTATAGAACATAATACACATGAATTATATTTCCGTTAAAATTTGGACAGTTCATTTATGTTATAATTTTGGCCGCATTCTAAGTTTTTTTTATCGTTACTTCGACCGATTGCACAAGTGGGATGTAAAAGGATAGCTCTTGAGGGAAAGCAGGTGACTCGCTACGTTCTCCTAATAATCGTCGGTAAAGTACTAATGCAACGAAACGCTCGGGCGCTTACACCGACGTATATGACAAGGTCGTAGCGCTATGAGCGAGACGGCAGCCGTTGTCAGAGAGAACGCAATATTTGACGATATTTGTGGCAACAGAGATTCAGCAAGGCCAGTCACCCTTGACGTATCTCCGGCCACACGTATTCTAACACTTATTGGATAGCAATGTCACGCGCTCCTGATCGAAACGAACTGAATACTATTGAAGTGAAATAACAAAAAATTCGTTTTGTGTATATGGTCTCAAAAATTTTTCTACAAGAGTTTGATTGTATTAGTTTATTATGATTTTGTGTGTTTCATGATGATAGTTATAAAATAAATATGTCATGGTTATTCTTAGATTTAAGCATGTAATC
>DWDU01003411.1:0-11632 GCA_018245575.1 Jemadia suekentonmiller
TTTTTTTCTTCTCTTTCGTCTCAATCGAAAATGAGCGTCAAATGCGTAAAAACAATGGGCTGGCGACAATTTTGACCAGATATATGGATGACGAATGATTAAAAAAAATTCAAAACTAAGCTCTATTTATTTCAATTAGGGTTAGTTTTACATTGATCCGCGATGGAGAGAATCAGGCGCCACAGGTTTGTCGCCAACGCGTTGATATCCGGTGTGAAAAAAAAAGGGAAAAAGTGTATTTTTTGTGAGGGCCCGGTAGGTCAGTGACCATGCTTGATATATTACGTCTACGTACTATCCCTAATACTAGCCCAATGATTTACAGCGCACTTGTCGCCGGCTCACGCTTCGGTTCAATTGTTTTTTCGGAAGTTATTTGTCTTTTTTCGTTCTCGCCACATGCTATTGTTACAATAAGCTCTTGTGGTCACTTCGCTTAATTCCCTCGAACATTAGATGCTGGAGATTCTTGACAGTAAGTAATCTCTGAGTTTATATTGTTGAAGTCTTCGTGCGGTAAATAAACGTGTTTATGGGATTACTAATACAACATGCTTTGGTAAATGTTAGGTAATGGTAATCAATGGTAGCTATTCCATTTGTGCCTACAAGGTCCGGCTATAAACACAAGTTTTAAACAAAGTACAAAACCCACATCTCGTTCAAGCACAAATAGCAGATAAATCATTAATAATAATTATTACCTACTAATGATTCCAGATAATGTCTAATGACTTCGAACACATCCATGTCACTGTCATACGATCCATACACAAATGGCAGATACAAATATTAGCGCACCGTGAGAACGCATCGAGGCGCGTATGTCACGTATAGCGGCGTGTGAAGGAATTTGTATTAAAACAATGAGTTCAATCAATATCGGCACGCTGTTTGTCGATAGCGCCAGTGTTTGCCAACGCTAACAGTCGGGACGCCGTGATGAACGCCTGTTAAGTTAATCAACACTGGATGCTTTCAACTCTACGTACTAATCTACTGAATTATCTTAAGCGTTTTACCGCGTTTGTAATTAACGAAAACCCGTCAATCGATCCTAAAAAATCATTTGTAGGATAAATATCAAGGACCATAATATTTTAAGTGGTAAATGTTAGGCAAATTCCATACATTCCCAAGAGCATTTCTATTCTCGCATTCACTTAGGTCCTCCGTAGTAGCAGAACCATCAGAAAGATACAAGTGTTACTTACAAAAAAATATAGCAATCTGTTTATTATTATAGGGAATATTAAAAGTTGTCAATACTCTCTACTTTTCGATGTGGCTGCAAAACGCAAAACCCCGCGATTGCTTAATTGTCACTCTGTTGAAATTTCCAAAATAGAAAGCCCATTAGGAGAGCTCTTACTGTAGAGAGGCAGGAGATTTTGAGATTCGTTGTGAGTCCTCGACTGATCGAATGGCATGGTATTGCCGACAAAATAACTTTGAAGATTCTTCACGACAATCCATATACAATAGTAACGTGGGTGTCGCCTCGTTAACCTTCTAATGCTCGAATACTCTCAGGTATGGGATAATCATTCTTCGAAATAAAATAAAAAGTAACAAAGTTCTTCTCTAAGACGTGTGAAATCTACCGGTCTGTTTTGGCCAGCGTGGTACACTATGGCCTTAATTGTCTCATTCTGAGAGGAGACCCATGTTGTTCCAAAAGTGGAACGATAAAAGGGCCGGGACAAGAAAATATTAAACAATAGAAATATTTAGAATGACATTACCAGTCTTAGCCGTGGTCTCGATGCGATCAGCAGGAGCTCATGAAGAAGAATCTCTGATAGGTCCAACACTAGTCGGGCACATTGTAAAAACACATGTGAGTGAAAGCGGTAAAAAACTGATTGATATTAAAATTTCAGCATCTATTTTATTCCAATTATAAAAACTTTGGTTACTTGATTCTGGATCAGTTCCGCCCCTTGCACCGCGTCTGGTCAAATCCCTTTATTAACCCGATTGTAACCTCATCGATAGGGCCCTATCAATCCCTTTATCCTTTTTTCTTTGAAGGGTTTATTTGTGGGCGTCGGTACGTATATTAGTCTGTAATAAACAGAAGGCATACGATTTTATAATCTCCTAGCTGGTCGGGTTACCATTTTGATTTTTTTTCCCTTTCCTAAGCATCATTCACATTGTCATAAAGCTCTCACAGTAGCCGGGATCTGTCGGGAGTTTTAAAGCGTTTTTTTTAATAAAGTCTGTTGTACAATGAGATGATAAGAGAAATAGTTACAATTTACAATGTAATAGACATACGACATTTTTTCTATCACGATAATGCATATACTTTATTTTTATAATTGTTACTGTTAGGTATCTTTTTCAGTATAAAATCATCAATTTACGTCTTAGAAAAGTCTCCGCTCAAGTCTACACTCTATATTTCATTTAGCCCATCGAACATCGTCGGCTTCAGAAACGGTTTCAAACTGAGGAAATTAAAAATATAAGAATCACTAAACTATATACATATTTGCATGTAATAAACACATTAAAATTATTTTGAAGTTAAAATTAAAAGTCAATTGAATGTTAATTGAAATTCGTGCCCTTGGTGCACCACAGACTTTACAGTTAAGTCCTACTCAAGGCTCATAATCCGACGTGTGATATTCTTTAAACTGTGTAGTTCTAAAATAATACACAACAATACTATCATTACGCGAAACTAAACTTTATTTCTAACGTCTAGGTGCTATAATTGAATTCACTTGTATTTTCTGCTTGATGTCTTATTAGTATCTTGAAGACAAAGATGAAAAGTCATTTCTAAGTGATAATAAAAATTAACTTCGAGCATAATTTATTTAATGTTTGTTGTTATTATTCTCTATATTATACAAAAATAAATATGTGGCAGACACAACAATTAGTATGAGATATTCCGTCAGTCAGTATTTGCGTGTTGTTACAGTTGTCTGCATGTCTGTCTTCTGTCACCTTTAAAAGATCTTGCAATCATATCATACTTCTATACAATACACGATATAAAAATTACTAACACGACGACCTTGCTGTCAACATATCGGGAAATAAAGATACTGTTTGTTATTATAAAACTGGATTTTTTTAACGCTCACAAATTTCGAACCTGTGACCTTGCGGCTGACCGGCATTTTTGAGCACAAACAGCTATAAAAAGTAGTTAATTTATACATGAACGTATATATTATGTATTATACTACAAATTTCGCTGTTTTGTAAACTTAATTGATACATTTAGACTACAAGGCATCAGTCAAAGAAAAGTGCCTTGAGGGAAGCCTACCTTTAGGTAGTACCTACCTAATTTGTAATACATGGCTTCTTTATTAACTCATTGATTTGTTTATTTATTGCTTGAATCATATTACATGGATTTTCCCGGAGATCTATGTTATGAAGTTCGTTAAAAAAAGCATTAAGAGAGGTCCTTGCAATGTCGATAAGGCACCTCGGGTGTTGCTATTGTCCACAGGCGATGGTGACCGCTTACTATCAGGTGGCCTGTTTGTTTATTTTTCAGGCTAAATAAAAAATATCTATGACAGATAAGGATTTAATACTTGTTCAGTTTCGTTATAAATCCTATAAGTAAATGTAACTTTTAATCTTCATTTTTCAATGAAATAATCGTTATTAAAACACTGTATAAAGAAGAAATTATAAGTTTAAAAAATTTATAATGTATTCGTTGGGTGTCAAAACATATTACGACTTTTCCGTATTTTTTAATCCCAGTTTAAAAAACAAAAACAAAATATTTTACACTTGATTAACATCTACCTACCCTATTATCGCGTGTATTTCAAGATCCTCAAAAGCCTTCGACAAGTCAAATTTCACATCAGACATCGGAGTAGGTTAAATTCGTGACTGTCCACCGATCGTTACGTTGATTACATTCAGTGGATCACTTGCCTTCGTAATAATCTATGTAAACGTATCCCAGTGTTGGGCTCAGTCCCACAACGTAATACTAGTAACGAATCAATGAATCATCAATATTCATTTGCCATAGCGCGTCCTAATCTCCGATCATTTGACACTTATGGAGACGCCATGTTTTTTTTCGTTTCAAGATGGCGGTAGATATGTGAATATAGACGTCAAATCGCGTCTGAATAGTTTTATCTTGATCTTAAGAAGGGCCTTGAGGTGGGTCGGCGTCATGAGCGGAATATTCATGAGTTATACGATGTAATGATTTGTAGATCGGCAAGATTACGCAATTATTTAAATTTTATTATCTTGTTGGGCATAATGAGTAGATACTTTTTTTTTGATAAAATGTAAAAATGATGGAATAAACAAAGAAAAGAACCTAAGCTTCCTGCGTAAGTAGATTATATGATTTTATTAGTTCGCTCTATAGATGTAACAATAGCGTACTGAATATTTTAAAATTTCTTTACATGTTAACCAGTAGAAACGAAAGAATATTTTATTAACATTCACCTATAGAGGGTATTGCATGTCTTTCATCATTCCTAAACATATTACACAAACAGATATCTGGCGTAGTTTTTAACAAACTAGCTATTATTCGTCGCGGTCATCGTTCGCGCGCGTGTTTCCCCGCTCGCATCGGCACCCTACAACACAGTAGCGTACCCGCCGTAGATATTATTGATTGATACGCCATCTAATGACTTGTAATTTTTTCTTCTCACGCCGCTGAACGCTCCAGTACGTAACTTCACGGTTGTCGCTGGCGTGATGTAATTAATTTGTGCATTTTGTTAGTGCATATTTGACTAAATTATGCACTGACTTAATTCACGTTTGTGTTTAGTTTTGGACCTACGAGTATCTGTGGTATCTCTAATAGAAGTTGTGTTACTATACTTATAACAAAGGTCATGCAGGGATGCCGTGTTCTTTTATTTATCGTTATATGTATAACTTGCTTTTGTTTCTGGGATCATAGTGTTATTAATTAAATTTAAAGTTATGAATATCTCTTACTTGTGAAAAGTTATCTAATGTTATTTTCGTTTATTGCTACAGCAAGTTAGACGCACAAGATAAAAACGCACGTAACGTTAAGATCGCGTGCTTAAAATTTTAATTTCGTGCCCGCTTAATGGAAGACGCAAATATTACTAAATCACTAGAATATCATTGCTCAGTAAAAGGTCCTAAAAGCTCCTTGTAGCACTCCAAAGTGTGACAAATAATAGTTGAATTTAACTTACAAGGTCATACCCGCGGTTAAAACGGACGCGCTGCCTCCGAGGAGTCGCCGGTGTGTCGGAGCTCGTCGTTTGCGCCTGTGACGACGATAAGTTATATATAAAGGCCGCGCCGCCAAAGAGTCCCACGTGTTTGCGTTCGTGGGGAGAGAGAGCCTTTTTGTTTTTTAAAAAGTTTTAATGGCTGTTCGCGTCCCAGCCGATGTTTGGTTGCCAAACACGGATCAGGTTGGCTGGCTGCTGTCTCTTTGTGATCAAGCCCCCGATTTCGACAAGTTGTGGTCCGAAGTGTTGACTTTCCTACGTCAGATGTATGTGTGTTAGTCCGGCAGAGCGGTGCTACTGATGTAGGTGAGTACCAAGCCAACATGCTTGTCAGAAGACTTTGTTGAATATAAAATATCAGCTTAGATTTGAAGCGAAAATTGACTAATCATGTTGCGATTTTTTGGAAAAAATACTTAAGCTCCTCTCTATTATTTTGCGTTATTCACTTTAATAATATACGTGTTGAGATCTTTATCTGTTTTTGTACACGCTACTGTGAATCAAAAGCAAATTATTCCTTCCTGATTCATCTTCAGTTCGAGGAAACCTTAATGAATGGTTTTTCCTGTTGCTTTGGAAGCCGGAACTTCAGATAACACGTAACCCTCAACTGGTCTCTCTCAGTCCACTAATAAGGTACCTACTAACTAATGCTACCTACACCTCTACTGACAGGTTCTAACTAGATTAATGTTCTTATCAGACCTATTCTTACCGGCCTGTTACCAATTAACACTCGTCAAGTGACGTCGCAGAGCACATTTCCTCGCCAGGTAGAGAGAGAGCATTGAGTATCTATCAGTTACCTCTATCATCTGACTCGCTTCTTCGACATTTATAACTTCCTTTGTACACGCATGTGCTTCGAACACTTCTGAATCCCCCACCATATTATTATTAACGATACCAGTTGACATTAAGAGTCCTATTGGATGTCAGTTGCATTTGTTTGTCAATTGCTGCTTGTTTGTATGGTACTCTTCTCAAGTACGTACTTATAAATTAATCTTTTCATATGTTTCCGCCGTGTAGTTTTTTGTATCGTATATTTTCGTATTCCCGTATGGGATAATTCACTTTTAAGAACATTATATTTATTGTTCTCACTTCACACATTGTAGTAATTGCTCAAGTAAAAAACTTAATAAATCCAATAATTAATAAATAAGGTACGCAACTAGCTAAATAATTACAATAAAGACGTAATTTTTGCCATTTTAGAAGCTATGCCTCCCATAGACATTTTAATGCAATGTTTTTTATACATTTTCTTTTTCCTTCATCTACCATGAAAATTATATTTATGTATTATATTCGTATTTATAAATGTACTAATGTAATTTATACGTAATTAATTAATGCAGGGACTTACTTGTAAATAAAAATAAATGTACTTAAGATATGGCTAGAAGATACACATTCCATTGCTGAGAGTTTGGACAACTGCCGTAAAGTACTACTCATAATCCGTTCAATGTACATTAAAATGTAACAATTAGAGTACTAAGCTCCAACAGATCATTACTTACCGCCGGTAAATTTAACAAACTCGGAAAATTAACGAATCAACACAACAACGCACACTGCAACGTCGACTTAAATGACTGTGCAAATAGATCGGACCAACTTCACCGCGTCCGCAAGAGCGAACATCGGATGAGAAATGCGAGCGTAACAAGCGCGTCTTGTACGTACATGGGCGTTGTCGTGGATAGGAAATTGACTCGTACGGTCCGCGTTGTTGGTTTTAGCACGATGTTTGGAAAGGACGGAGACCGAATTAGCGAGTACTACCGCGGCGTACGCAAAGCAACCCTTCCGAGTGAATAATAGTTTGTGTAAACGGTGCGAAGTTTAAATACAGTCTTCGGCTCGAATGGCGTATCGTTCGTCGTGTTTACTGAATATTAACGGGCCGGGAATTGAGTAGTTATGTTTGTCATGGAGGTCCGTGGCGCCCAGAGCTGGTTTAGCAGGAAGGCATGGGTGCTCGCCTCCACGACTCTAGCCGACGTTGGGCGTTACGAATTAGCGCGTTTGTTAAAACACTGTTAACTGTTTAGACTTCTGTTAACTTTCAGGTGGTTTATGTGTGTGGGGTAATACTGGACCTCGTTAATAGTCGTTGAATTTTGAAACAAATTATATTTCTTACCTTGACTCATCCAAATGTTATTTGTTTCGTATATCTTTAAATATGTACATTGAAGTAAATTTCTTTTCAGTTGGAAGCAAAGTGTAAATAAGTACACGAAAGACGTTTTCGCATGTGGAAGTTTATGGCAAAAAGTATCTACCTACATATTTAATTTTTCTATTTACAAATTGATAAATATACGAACGAACGTATATATATGTTGTAACTCAAAAATTTATTCAATACTGAGGGTAATGAAAAATGTTCAAAACCGAACTCGTGATGTAAGGCTGGCCATCAACAACCTTTAGCGAATTATCCTTTAACCATTATCTGGGACAAGACGCGTCTCAGGGACACAGTTTAAACTGACTTTGAGACAGTTTTGATAGCTTTATCCACGTTCGAGAACTTTATAGAGAACTCTAAGACAAGTAGCCGTCCTCACAAAGTTACCAACAAGTGAATGATTTTGGACCTATAGGTACTAGATATCTCATAGTTCTGTAAATTCAAGTGCTTAATTTATGTAGGTAATAGATTTAAATAGCCTTCAATCAAAATATTTAGGTACTACCTTGTTTTGGGTAGCTATTTGTTTTTACCTTCATACCTGTATATACGTGGCATAACACAAGCCTGTAATCTCCGAATAGGTAGGCAGAGGAATGTAGATCACTCCCACGTTTCACCAGTTACGTTTACGTCCCTCTATTACTAGAAAACCTAATTAAACGTTACGTTACCAGTATATTCCCAATGACAATACTGATTATATACACTGGATCATTGCCACTTAAAGCAACGGAGTCCGATATTAATTATAATAAGCGAGTTCTGTGCGGTACTGTAATGATTGATTTGTTATAGGTACCTCGGTGCTAATGTGGTCCACGACGATCAGAGCAGACGCTATTGTTGAGCGGCTAAAGTGTCGAGCATTTTTAGTTACAAAGAGCGAAAATGATATAGAAAACAATAAGCATTGCATAACATAACATCACGCCTGCGTTTTCCTAATTTTATAAACGGAGGGATGTAGTATGCACTCCCACTTTTCACCAGCTATGTTACACCTATGTCCCATGCAATAGAGAATGAGCAAATTTACACACACCAGGCACAATTTCAGACGGTGAGCTGTCAACGTCTAGTTAGTAAAACTTAATAATACTTTTCTCCACTCGAGGCTTGCATTCGGGACCTCCTGAACAACAATAGAAACATTATGTAGGCACCTATATTACAATTATAAGAACTATCACAATTATTATTAGTTACAGTAGGTAATTTTTGTAACCGTCTCGGACAACCGGCATTGTTATTGCGACCTCTAAACAGTTTCAACCCCACATCGGGTCAACGGCCGCTTGAATTGTATTTATGATATTTACATCGCGTGAAAACTAATCGTTCATGTAACAATTGCGTTACAAATAGGTACATATATGTATGAGTATAGTTACATTTGTTTAATTATTGTTGAATTATTAGGTAGGTACATGTTCAATTCAGTTAATTACTCGTACATTTATTTACTAAAGTTCGTTACGCTAGTTACGCTAGTGGGACGTAAACGTAACTGGTGAAACGCGGGAATGTTCTACATTCCTCTGCCTACCTCTTCGGGGATTACAGGCGTGATGTTACGTTGTTCGTTGTTGTTTATAAATAATAACACTTTATATTTATAAATAATTGAACATTATTAAAATCAATCTCCATAATTATTTTGGTTTATGAAAATCATTAAAAACACTAATTACGTAACATCACGCCTGTAAACCCCGAAGAGTTAGGCAGAGGAATATAGGACATTCCCACGTTTCACCGGTTACGTTTACGTCCCACTATGGGACAGGTGGTGTTCGTGTAATGCCGGACTGTATATCCGGCTATTAGGACCAAATATTCGTATATTAAATTGGTACAGGGGCCTTATTCGCTATGACCAAACGCCACGTAACGCGACGCGTTACAGTACTTTCGCGCCGCGTTACTTGCTCGTTTGGTCATAGCGAATAAGGCCCCTGGCCGTATTTATTCGTATAATTAAAAAAAAAACTAAATATTAAACGTAATAGTCTTTATATTATATGAAATGACAAAACAAAAGTGAAAAAAATATCAATAATGAAGATAGGCGAGGAGCCGTTGCTTAGCAGCCCCTCATCAACAGCCGGGAGCGCGGCGGCGTGCAGCTAACTTCAGGCTCATCCAGAGCCACTTTGCTGAAACATGGCCCCCGCTCTGGAAGTACTACTTCCAAAGATAAAAGGATCGTAGTAGGATGTAGCCACCTTGATAAGCACCAAGGAATCAATAGAAATTGCTCGTACGCCGGCGTTTCCGGTAAGTGTAAGTAGTGTCGGCATTATCCGTATGTAGCAACGTAGGTATTATGCTTGCTTTACACTGTTTACACGGGCCAAAGGTGCAATCCGATACATTATGTCCTGAACGTAAACAATTACGACATAATGGTTTATCGTCCACAAGTTTCAATCTATCCTGTATAGATAAATTTAAAAACTGAAAACAAGAATATATTAATATTAGCATTACAAGTAAGACGCGTATGATTCGATTGTTTAAATGGCTTGCCGTTAGAAACGGCTGGAGAGGAGCTTACTGTATTCGCTATGTAATTATGTATATTTTGCGACCTTTTACTTGAATAATCAACTGGCTGCGATTTATTTTGCAACTTATTTGCACTAATCATATCTAATGCGTCGTGCCTTATTTTTAGATAGGTCAGCAAGTCGTCTAACTTTAATTTTTTGTTACAATCTGAGTACATCGATCCGATATAGTTTTCCCAATCGCGCTCAGGGGATGAATAGAGTTTAGAAACGGTTAAGAAAATAATTATCGTATCCCATGACTCGGTAGGTTCATCCAGCGTTTTAAGGGCACAAAGGTTCCTCAGTATGGTGTCTACTAGCTTCCTAACCTGAGATGCAGACTTGTGTTTCATACTAGTAATGGAAAATAATGATTTTATATGGTTATGTACTAGAAGCTGAGTATTATGGAACCTTGTTTCTAATAATTCCCAGGCATGTTGGTAATTGGAAGCTGTAAAGTCTAACGCACTGATTACGTGATTAGCTGGGCCGCTGAGTGAGCTTCTCAAATAATGAAATTTCTCTACGGGCTCTAAGTCAGTACGAGTATGCATCATAGTTATGTATGAATTGTAGAACTCGAACCAGTGATCATACGAGCCGTCGAAGACTGGTAGTTTAATCTCGGGCAGTTTGACAGTTTTTCGCGTTTTATTGTATTTACGGTCGTCACCAGTCTCACCACCTTCGACTAGACTTTCAGCTAAAGCTAAAGTACTAAAATATAATGATTCGAATGACACGACATATTCTGTGTTGGAAATCATGTCGGCATCTGGCAAACTGAGTTCAATTTGTGATTCAATGTCGTTAAATATTTGAAAATGATCTTTAACCGCCGCCATTCTAAATTTAATTTCACTAATTTGCAACTTCGAAGGAAGACTGTCTTGAAATAACTCTAAATACTTTCTAAACTGAGTGATCCTACCCCTCAATGTGCCTCGCTGCCTTTTAAGGTCTGAGAGGTCACATCGTTTTGATGCGGGTGCCGAAGCCCCTGTCACTTTATCGTCACCAATCATCACAGGGGTTACCAGGAGAATAGAATAAAGTACTTACAGTTTTCACGGTTATTCCCGAGTGTTATACGAGCGACACGTAGGTAGGTACGTACGCGGTAACAGCGAGAAACCGGCGTCACACGATATGTTATTAAAGCGGCAAACACCGGCTAATCTGGAATATGCATAAAAGTAACACGGTTTTAGCACTGATTGATTGGAATGGAAGTAGACGGGATCGAAGACCTGACCGTTAAACTGATTTTTCCTCGATGGTAGATACTCGCAGTTATCCAATTTGTTATCCGGCTCGAAGGACCAAATGTTCAGGCACGGGGGTCTCGGGATCGTTACTCCTCAAATAAATGCTTTATTATATACTTTCAATGCTTTACTATATGAAAATACAATTTGATTAAAATTATATGTAGCGGTTACGTGTCGGTTTTTTTATGAGAAGAAGTGTAATGGCCGACGGGGGGGATTTTGCAGCCCACCCGCACGCTTCAACGTCTTCGGTGATCTTCGGTGATCATCGGTGATGATGTAGATAGATAGACTACGATAAATTATTCGTAATGCCACTAGATGGCACTAGCTGACGCGTAGACA
>DWDU01003412.1:0-11631 GCA_018245575.1 Jemadia suekentonmiller
GATAATATATTTCTTTACAGATTATTTTTATAATCTTGCTAAATAGTTAACTCAAAGTATATAGTGTAAAAATATACTCAACACTCGAATAGGTACCGTAGATATTGCATAGTTCAACGTTAAGTAAACATTCAGCATCTGTCTCTAGACACGACGAGTTCTATACGACGTAATAAAATTAGGCATCGTGTAGAATATAGAAAAACCACCTACAGAGTATTACTATCTATATAAATTTCCTACCTTTTACACGGCACCGGTAAGATGAAGAATAGATATATTGTCAAGCGTCTAAGCTACAACAGCACTGGAAGAACACAGATTTCGTCGAGATATAAGTATTTCGTTAAATTTTTCTCTCGTAGATATGTAGATTGTATCTAACATCGACAGTTAAACTATAGTTATTTATTTAAAAGCTAGGCCGAAGGCTTGTCACGACAGACTGCGGCGATCCGTTACCCCTGCACAACACGCACAGATCAACTCGGCACTCGCGAAGAATGCTCTTCCTCGACGACCTCGCTACTGCACAACTATAGCAAGGTGCCTAGTTGACTCCTGCGAGTTGTACAGAGCTGTCCGCTATGATGACTACCCGGCCACCGGCGTGGCAGCGCGCAGCCTCGCACGCAGTCTGTGACATACTATGTATAAGATAATGTTTTCAGAAGTGTGTATGTTACATTTGATGCTAGTATTATAAAAGATTATCACGAAAATAGTTGTGCGTAGAAAATTTTGAAAAATAATTTAGTTTTAGATATTTACAGATTTCAATGATACACATAGTTATTTGTTATAAAAAAATTGAGTACCTACCAACGATGTTGGCGTATAGATTAGCTTTGTAGGAAAAAATTCACTAAAGCACAACCTTGGAAGAATAGTACCTACTTAGTCGTACTTACACACTAAGGGTTACTTAAGAAATTTATGAGTCGTATAAGGCAAAGTTTTAAAGATGGGGTTATATAAGATAATTTATCAATTACGTCATATATGTATTTCTCAATACATATAAACAAAAATCAATTACATATTCAATTGGAAGGTACATTTTAGAAGATACATCACCTACTCTACTTCCTATTACACCTGCGAAGTAAGTTACCCATGTATAATTTACGTGATTTACGAAGAGTTTCAAGTTCCATTTTAAATGTATAAAGGGTGATACAATTTACTCAAAATGTATATATGCTTATATACAGTGTGAGTTGAGCGGAAAGGCACGCAGGGCAAGTGTACGGGGGCTGTGCCGCGGGCCCAGATGCTTTAAGAAGAGCCTACAATGAGGATTCACCTTCGAATAATACAGGCACAAATAAATAATACTCATTGATATAATGTTACAATCTGTAACACAAAAATATTAGGCGCTGACCGATGGCGGCCGGAACACAAGAGCACGTGTTTGTTGACGTTCCTCCATCATGAACTAACCATCGGCGACGAGCGATGAAACGACTGCAGGGCGTGCCTAGAGCATCTGAGTGACGTGGACACCTTAGCGGCAGTGCCGTCTGCGACCCCCACGGAAGCTTACCATACCACATACAACGTAACAAATAGAGTATACAATTCCAAATAGTAAGAGTAAACTTACGAGAAGACCAAGTTCCTATGAGTATATTTAAATGGGGAATATACGTACCGATATATCTAAGAATTCCATAATTACAAAGCTATACTACGTACCACATACATATATAATTTCTAATAATGCAAGTTCGTACACATGAGTTGTTTAAAATATTTTAAAAGGTTAAAGATAGTCGTACGTATTGAGTAACTCCACTCCCTATCGCATCTGAATCTACCTACAACTTCGCATTATTCGCCTATGTCGTAACCAGTTCTATTGCAGTACCGAATGTAGTCATTAAATTTAATATTAGATAAATACTTGGAAACACTATTTTACATTTATACGTCACGTCTACAATAAATCACGAAAGCATCAATAAGCTCCTCTTTGTCATTATTCTAGTAGTGCTGGTGAATTTATTAAATATTCGCTTTGAAATTTGCATTTATCAATTTCGATGTTGACAATTACTTAAAATTTATTTAAGTGAGTCCAAGCCCGAAGCTCGGTTTTATCTTTGGCTTATCAACCCTGTCCGGTCTTTACGTTCGATATTAATATATTGCGATGTTGCAACAAAAATTACTACAGCAGAGCAATATAATAAATTACAATAGAATTATTAAACTACGGTTCCTGTCATACAAGTGTATTCACAATTATGTAGAAAATATTTCAGGAGGCAAGTCTGACTAACAAATATACCAGATTATCTGTATTAAAAAAAGTATTATTTTATCTTCTATGATATACATATATGATATAGCGACGCTCTAAAACATTTAAAGATAAAATCTAAAACGAGTCAAAATTTGGTCTCTTCAGCTATAATATTGTAGTAACGAGCCGCAAGGTCCACAATAAAATCTATAAAAATAATATTTTATGCATTTATAGTGATTGAATAAGTTTACACATTGCAGAGCCGTCGTTAGAAAGGCCTGACAAACATCACAAATCTACACACAGAGATATGCAAAAAAAGTGACAATACACATTATCTACACCAAATCTAATATCGATCGACGTCTTGTCGTATCCTGCGAACATTTGGAGACGATCGTTCGACGAACAGGACAAGATGCGGAGCCGGGTCGGCACGTGGGGGGCAGTAGCAGGATGTTTCAACGGTTGTCCTAGCACATCATTACTAGGGACGAGCTGCGCGTTAAGCCGTCGGGGGGCGCTAGTAGTCGTCGCGGCGCTCCGGCGACGGCTCCCTGGATCAGTCGGGCGACTCGTCGGCGGCCAGCGAGGTGGCCGGGAACAGCGGGTACCAGCCGTACGTGCGTTGCGGCAGAGCGAGGGTATCCAGCGAAATCTCCGCGCCGCCCAGCGCGAGGTTGTGCTCGAACCCTCCGCAGCGCTGCCACAGCATCACCACCAGGGTGCGGCCCAGGGCCTCGCTCGCCTAGCGGATGGAAAGTCATCGCATGAGTGCCTAGCTAGCCTGACCTAAATATCAACCAGTGCTTATAGCTGTACAAAGAAACAGCACAAGTAGAACGTAAGTAGGAAGGCGGCAGACCTGGTACTTGAGCGTCTGCTTGAAGTGCGGCTCGGTGGTGCGGCGCACGACGCGCGTCTTGCGCTTGTGCAGCCACTTGTCGCCGTCGCGCAAGTAGCACTTCACGTACGAGTCCGGCACCTCGCCGTTCACGCCGTACACCCGCCGGCCGTGCGATACCTGCATCATCCATCCATCCATCCATCCATGTTGCGTCCATCAATGTTTTTAACTTCATCTAACTATCGATATCCCCTGATTGGCGCCGATACACCTGGTTCTGGATCTCATATGGAGCTGTTTTCTATATGTTGTCAAAACACTTTCTATAAAGGCGACCTATGCTTCTTTTACTCTCTTTTATATCTGTAAAAAGATGATGCCACAACTCGACTTTCCTTTGTCACAGAGAGATGTAGCCAGCCCATTACCACTTCTAGTTATTAATTTTGAGAGGCATATTACTGATCCTAATTCGTCGACGAATTTTATAGTTACAGATTGCTCGTTGCAACTCGTGGAGACTTTAAAGGTAACTTCATAAAAAAATTGGCGTGTTCAAAGTATTGTGAATTAACGAACAGCAACCGACAAGGTCGTTTAAATGACAAGGTGGAAGCTAGCGAATAAGCCGTACAGTAGTAAAGCAAGCCGCTAGTGACCTCGAGCTCGAGTTGTCCCTTGATCATGATGATGCTGATGTTGATCTCGGCGTGCAGCGGCGGCAGGTGCGCGTTGCGTGGCGGCAGCTGGCCCGGGCCCAGCGGCACCCGGCCGTCGTCCGCGAGCCCCTCGCACGCGCCCGCCGCCGGCACCGCCGCCCACATGCTGCCCTTGCGCCCCGTCGCCGTGCCTGCGCGCACCACACGTGCCCACTACCCGCCCCGCCCGCCGCCGCTCACAGCTCGACAACACACGCTTATTAACGTTCAGTGCTTTCTTATTTTGATCTACTACTATTAATACAATGAAAAGTCCAAAATTATCATACATTTGTTCAGTTGATAATAAATATATTGTACTAAAATTATTAAATTTACTATAACGAAATTTTTAAATAACTCTATACCATCTATGCATTAAACTTTATGGATATTACAATTGAATGTTTCTTATGAAAGTTTACTAACATAATGTCGAGACGGGAGATGAGCGGTGGCGGGTAACATTCGACAGGTTATATTTATCCGTAAATCTACTCGTGGAGTCTAAAACCGTTTATCGCTTTAACACATACGTCCAAAAGAAACAATAACTAAAAGGGTAACAAAAATAGAAAAAACCATTCAAACGAACACCGAAATAAAAATGACATAAAGTAAGCACGTCAAACAGCTTCGTGACAACGGTATAGGTACAATTTGTTCAACATATATTCCAATCGATCTGTCCTAAACACATAAATGAAAGAAGAAGCGTTTCCACGTGTGCAGCCAAAGGTGTAGTTGAGACTAATAGTCGCTTTAAGCAGTCTTCAACTTATGGTATAAGCATTCCGTGTTATGAACAGCCATTAGTCAATCATTAGGTAAACAAGGTCGTGTCCTGGGCAGTAACTGTAGCGATGCCACCGCCCGTAGGAACGCCACGTCATTTGATCGCGAACTACGGCGGTGACGCCTGCGGAACTATTCGTCCGAGCTTAAGAAAGTTCAATGAAACCATTCAATAAATCTGTGTAACATACGGTAATCTACGGCCTAGTAAGACAATATGTACAAGAAATCTAATAGAATGCGCTTCGTAACAATGAGTGACATTCGCAAAGGTAATGAAGTCCAAGACATCCTAGGCGACACAATGCCATTGAAATGAACGTAGACGGGCAGCCGAACAGACGGTACACAGAAACAGATGAAGTGAGCGTGATCGCCCCCGGACGGGCATGCGTCAGGACAGTACAGAACAGATAGTGAAGTGATGAGAAGCGTCGGGCGCAGCCACATTCAACGGTGCGTGCGCGCGGCCGTCGCGCAAGCGATGGATGACCCATGCTACTACGTGGCCTCGCGTGCGCGGCCGCGCGCGCCGGCGCCGGCGCCGCGAGCGACGCGCGGCCCGCCGGCGCCGGCGCGCGCGGCTTGCGGCCGGCCGTCGGACGTCACAGGGATCGAGTGCGCCGCGCGGCACCTGCGAGGGGACACCGCGCGCGCGCGCGTCGCTTACCGGGGCTCTAACGGTCCGTCGCTGCTGACCAGACAAGCAACAACACACAACAAGTCAGTACCCGCATGGTTCGCTTACTGTAATTATTGTGGTGGGAAGGACGCTTTCATTAATTGCACAATTATTTTGGATCCGTGTGGTGACAAATCGAGGCAGTATCGGTGTCAGGCAGGGCTCGTAACTGTACCTAAATATTGAGGCGTAGGGTCGGTTGCCAGGGCGGCGTGATGTTGTTTGTGTACGAGCAGGTCGCAACAACTTTATTTTACGTTGCATTACCTACTCTATTCTGTGAGCAGCTAAAGTAGGGGCAAAGGAACAACTGCAATTGGAGCAAACACATGAATTTGTTTTGAAGCTTCCTTTGTACCAGTTATGTTACTCAGTGACAAACTTAACCAATTCTTTTATAGAAACTAAAATAATTTAAGAAAACTTTTAATAAATGATTCTTAACACATTGTAATATAATTAATAATAAATATATTATTTACCGCAGTATATTCTGTAAGTAAGAAATAATAAGTGTAAATATTATTCATTAACTAGAACGTGTTGACTTCGATTTGGTAGGTACATACTCGTTCATCAAATATTTTGTAATTTCTGCTTGTGGTACGGGACAATAGCCGAAAGTGCGATAAGTAATTTCATCGGCAGAAACAAACTCTATCTCAAAGTCAACACTTCCCAGATTACATTGTAATCCCCCAAGTCCTACATGGTAACTTACGTAAACATCAACAACCAGTCGTTAGTCGAGCCATCGTTCCGCAACAATAGTGCCACGCTGATTGAACGCGTTTGAAAAATTTACGGGTTGTAACCTTTGTTAAAATATATGTCTCATAGTGAAATTTAATCTCAGTACCTACGTTATGTTCAATGTGCGACTGCGACTGATTGATGTTTAACGTTAGTCAGTAGGCGGGGGTGGTATCGCGCAGGTAGCGGGAGGGGGTGCGTGCGGGGATACTGACGCCGGGCGGTGGAGCCGGACAGCGAGAGCGTGCGGCCCAGCTCGCCCTTGACGGCGCGCAGCGAGCGCAGGATGTCGTCGGGGTCGCGGCGCACGCACGACGAGCGCCGCCGCTCGCCGCGCCGCGAGCCCGCCGCCTCGTGCGCGCCGTCTGCGCGGACAGCCTCGCGCTTACAATGTTACACGCACTGAGCGAGTAATATGCATCTAACGGCTCTCTAGACGCGTGTAACCAGCAGATGCTAACGAGACACGTCGCTACGTCGGAGTCAGAGGGCGAACAGGGAAGAGCATTCCTGGCATGTGTTCGTTGATTATTGCATATTGTATGTCACCGAAAATTCTTCTAAATGTTTTGATGAAATTTGTTGAGTGTTTCAATGGATGCCGGGACAGTTTGCAATTACAATTGAACTCGATAGATGGCGGATATCTTTCAAGATAATCAAAGTAACTATCTTAATACTAATTTCGTTCTATTATTTTTCAATCAATCAATGATATTTATGCTATTATAATGCTACGACGGTTTACGCGGAAATGTAAATCGATGAAAAGTTTACAGTGATGCAATGAAAAAATACTCGTGATCTACATATTTTTCTTTTTAACAAACCTTTTAATAACGTACCTTTGTCTTGTTGTTGGAAAGACGAACGTCGAGAGCCAGGGAGCGACCGGGAAAAGTACTTTCCGAGCTGGTAAACTTCCACCTCCAGGGTTTCGGACTGCGAGGAGCCGCGACGAGAGCCGGCCACCCACGCGTGGTCCGGGTGCAGCAGGGAGGCACACTCCCCAATAGAGTCCATATCGTCTGTTGAAATTATACAATAATAATAAAAATAGTAAAACTGTGTAAATTATACAGTACGTTTTGGATTGTGAAGGGGACTAACGACTGACCGTTTTCGGGTACCTTCGACATACAAGTCTCAGTTAATGACCAGACCGAACGTCGCAATAGATGTCGTATCAGTGTAAGCACTACTCCTTTATAGAACAAAACGATTTTGGAAACAAGGAGGTTGAAATATTTTTAAACACGGCTACCGGAGACGGAGCGCTGCGAGGCGAAGTCCCCGCGGCGCAGCGCGCGCGCGCCCGCCAGCGAGCCGCGCGGCGACGCGCCGGCCGACCGCGTGCCGCGCTCCTCCAGCGTCCACCACACCGCGCGCTCCTCCGCGAACGCCTTCTCCACCTCCATCTGCATGTCAGTAGTTCCGTTACCTTTACGTCTAATGATTCTACTATTACGTGGCTACAATCTGCAGTACGCAGTACTACAATACGCAGAAATTAACTTGGCACTCGTAATGAATGCACTTTTCCTTCCGCGATCCGACTCCGCTCACTGCTCACGTTTTTTACTGATCACACACAATATTTTTTTTGATGGTAATCGAATCACGAATCATCCACGTCACCCAGCAGAACACGCTAACCGGCGCACCGACGGACAGCCAAATGTTATGATACTTAAATCACCGGTACGTTCTTGTTAATATTATAATAAAATTAAACATTTACGCAGTTTGTACCTATAATAAATTGTAGTTACAGTTGGATCTACGCTTACTGACGTATCGTTTTAACTACTCGTACTAACGTTGGCGTTGCAGATCTTATGATCCGGTGTTTTGTTTACTTAGGAATTCCTAAGACAATAATAATATCACGGATTACAATAATGATACAAGGTAGCATACTCACAGTACACTCTCCGATGAGCACCGGGTCGATGCCGGGGCAGGCGTCCCACAGCGTGAGCTCCAAGGCGCGCCCGGCCAACAGGTCCGCCGTCAAGCCGCCGAAGCCCAGGGTGGCGTTCCACACGGGGCTGCACGACGCTGAGGCTGGGTCCGTTTCAACCGGGGGGCAGCTTTCACTAGAAAATTACAAAAACATTTTACTTTATACGAACCTACCTCAATATCAACAAATGCTTGATGTTTAACATCAGAAAATAATTTAATCTCTTAAATCTAAGTCTTCATCAGCCGCTTCTCTCAGTCCCGAGCTGGACGGTGCCTCCCCCGGAGAGTCATCGCGCCCCGTCCTTCACTTGCTGCATCATTTACAAATTTGTCTCGCTGCCTTGTCGGCCGGGCAAGCTCGGCTGCTAATAGAGAGGTCCTGGGTCGAGTATGTTTGGGTTTTTCTAACTTCAAATTCTTAGTAGTAACTCGACGTACTTGTGCGTTGTGCTTACATAAAGCACTATTACCATACATAACTTCAGCACACGTACATTCCCTAATCAATGTTGGGACGTAAAACATTATAGGACAATCGTAAGTGTATAACACACTCCTCTGCCTACCTTTTCGGGAAAATATAGGCGTTATGTTATTTTATTAACATTTGCCTCTCCATAAGACTAATAATTTGTTTCCTGTTTTGTATTGTCAATGGCCTTTAAATCGTAGTTTTCTTGTGCATGTTGACATGATCGGTACGATGGGTAGTGATGAGAAGGAGAGTTACAGCGAAGGCAGGAGCCGTATCCTGGCGAACGCCTCGGGCTCGTCTCCGTAGCCGAGCGTGTGGTCGCGCGGCGGCAGGTCGTCGGCGGCGATGAGCACCACCACCAGCTTGCGCAGGTCGCCCTCGAACCACACCTGCAGCTGCGCGCGCGCCGGCGCCCGCTCGCGGTGCCGCTCGGCGCGCTCCTGCTCCTACACACACCATTCACTTTTACTGAACTCTATTCACCAGTACCGTATTATGATGTGACTGTACATTGTATTCATGTTACTTTTCTATTTATCCTACATAGAGCAGCTATATGGAGGATTCTTGTAAATTATTATATCTGATGTCAAATGATAAGCCACCTCGGTTTAGTAGGTGTAGGTAACTATAAATAAAAATCGGAAAAGGTCATTAAATTAGAATGAAACAGTAAATTCAAATTAATACAACTTTCTCATGACTTTATCATAAATGTAAATCATTCGTAACGTGTGGTAATTCGTCATCGTATCGTAACATGCAGCGATCATCAGCTATTATTGAAATCATCACCATGAGCAAATCATCGTGACCGAGTGTATTTGTGCGACCATAGCGATGCATTCATACCGCGGCCGGTGTGGGGGAATAGTTATATATTATTCATTTCGGTTGCAATATTTGTTAACAAGAACAGAAACAGCATGCTTCGGGCTGAGGCGTTTCTATTCAAACATAAATGAGTTGACTGACGTTTCGTTCGCCATGCAGTAAGCTGTATCATGCTGATACCGGGTGAGGCCGTATGTATCTGTGGGTTCATGAATGTAGCCCAAACGTCCTTGTACGTAACGTCTAGAGAAATGGATCATTAACATCCTACGGCTAAGGCTCTATTGTAATAAGTAAGATGTTTGGGTATCATACGTAACGGCATCTAAATAACTTGGTACGTGAAATCTATTACATTACTGTCTCTATAAAATATTTCAAACATTACGGGTCTAAGCTACAATATCGACTTATTCATCGATTTACAATTATACGCTTCAATTCATAAGACAGATGGAAGAACAATTCAGTAGTCATACATAGTCACTATAAAATGTAATTCTATTCAAACTTATTTGTAATGTTCCATGTGGATGAGATATATTGAGTCGTCACAGGACATGTTGTTAGATGAGCTAATATTTGTGATGTGAGTACAAGCGGCAACAAGACACACACACGTGAGTTCATAACCATCACCATATAAGGGACTATCGAGAACCTCATCGTTCTCGTATCGAAAAAATAAATATCGATTCTGGCATAAATCACCCGCAAACGATTCGGATCGTACTTGGTGCTCTGTATAATTGAGTATCGAGATATCCCGCGTGCGCCAACATCATGCAATCCCATCGGGCATCGAGGCGGAACATTCAACTACAGTTATAAGGGCGGAGCGCTACGTATGTACATCGTGTCGGTCTGAGTGGCGGTCGCATCACGGAACAGAAGCGTCGGTGCGCGCCTGTCGCTCGAGGGGTTGCGGCGGGCGGCGCGCCGTGCTGCCGCCGCCCCAAGCGCCTACGAGACTAGCGGACGAGCGTCTCGCGATACAAAGTGCGGCATACACTACACTAATCAACAGCAACACTGTAATAGACACTCGATGAGTAACAGGTGAGACGGTACAAACGGGAGGGCGGCGCGGCGGGCGCGGCGCGCGGGCTCGCGGCGGCCGCTCCGCCGCCGCCGGCAGCCGCCGGCCGCGTCCGCGTGCGAGCATCGGGTCACTTGTGCCGGCCGTATCGGTACGAGCCGTGAGTGCGCGGGGGGGTCGCATATCGTGTAGCGCGCTTGTACAGTTGCTTAGAGGTACAGTATGTTTTGTTCGGTTTGCAAGCTGAAAGCGGCAACAATCTAGTCTCACTACGCCCGCAACCTGTCCGCGGACAGGTGCTCTATTCGTCCGCGAATATCCTAGAGCGATAGTCGATATCGGGATGACTTCCTAGACTCTACATCGAACACTAAAATTTGAGCCACAGCTTGTACACACTTACTGATCGAATTTTGATTCATCGAATTTCATATTTTGCCGGTTATTCCCTAAAATCGTACTCCATCCGGTGCCGTTGACAAGAATATGAAATTGGTCAGGTGATAGAAAAAATAAAAATCTGAAAATAAGTAGGTACCATTTTTTCAAAAACTTTCACTTAAGGCAAACATTATATAAACGATAACGTATAACGACAGATAACAGGTAAATTTAAAAAGTAGGCATATTTATGTACTATATTTAAAGTAAACCAACAACCTCTTATTATATAATATAGGGTTAACAAATGTAAGATACTCCTACGTATGTAGTAAACACTAATCTCTTAAAACTAGTCTAAGGAAAAAGTCCGAGTGATTAGTGCTACATTATCACAGCAGATCAACGGAGCCCAGCTCTTAGGTAACATTTGACATCCAACTCCAACTGAACACTACTCAGATATTCACAAACATTGCTTGTTATGGCTTCTCTGTTTTCACGCCATTTCGGTAAAATTGACAGTAATGATTTTTCGTGTAACGGTTTTGAAGACTATTATAGTCAGATTTTGCAGATAAATAATATCGTAGAGTAAATTATTTCTACACTTTCGTACAATTAATGAAGTAGTTTTTCTCATATGTTAACTTTTTGTTTCAGATTAGCTGTGCTCGCAACTTCGTCCGCGTGGAATTTTAAAATTTTAAAATTCTAAATTGAAAGTTGCCGAAGTTACTTATTTTTACATCAGCTATCTGCCAATGAAAGTCCCGTCAAAATCGGTCCAGCGATTACAGAGATTAGCCGGAGCAAACAGACAGACAGGTGAAATTTAAAAAAAATGTTATTTTGGTATATGTACCGTGTATACATACATATACATTTAGAAAAAATCGGTTGTT